>JAATLQ010028057.1:0-13605 GCA_013421005.1 Heliconius erato x Heliconius himera | reverse complement strand
TGCAATATTGCTAGGCAAATGGCAAGCAGGCGATCAAGAATGCAGTAAAGTTTCAGCGATCGTATCGAAATTGGTGAACATTAAGAAAAAGATAGCTAGTTCGATTCCGCCGAGAGTTTTGATACCAGTAGCTAATGAAACTCACCAATTGATTTTGGAGAAAGAAAACTTTGATGCAGTTGGTCCTGTTATGTCGATTTTAGCTGATAGCTTTGCTAACGTGACGACAGCAGACTTTAAGGCTCTGCAGCAGGATTTGACATCATTTTTCTTAACAGCCCTTCAGTTGCGGGGTGAAGCGTCTGATAAGAATATAAGCGAAGATATAATTGATTCGGCTGAAGACGAAGTTGTTAAGGCATTAGTGAGTCTTGTGTTGAAGCTTTCCGAGACTAACTTCAGGCCATTCTATTTCAAGATCTATGATTGGGCGATTAGGACTAATATAGACGGTTGTAAGGATAGAACAATAACTTTTTATAGGTAAGTATTGTTAATTAGTTATTTTTTTTTAAATATACGAGTATACACATAAAATTTAAGTTAAAATTTATATTTTAAAGATCTGTGGTTTTATTTACATAGACTAAGTAATTTTTTTAAAGCTTATTTTATATACAATGATTATAATATAATGATTCATTAGATTTTTTTTTAGGCAACCCATATTTTTTGTATAAATCGCATGCAGAGATTTTAAGCTAAATATTTTTGCTTCCCGGATATACATCATTTACAAAAAAATAATTAATTATCTTAATTTCAGGCTAAGTAGCGCAATAGCAGAAAAACTAAAAGGCTTATTTGTATTATTCGCTGGGCATTTCATCAAAAACGCAGCAGAACTCCTCGACTCGTGCAACAATAGCAAAACTGAGGAACTTTTCTTCGAGTCCGACGACAAAAATATTTTACTTATCAATTATATAATAAAAACTTTACACATTGTCTTTTTGTATGACAGTCAAAGTTTTGTCAATAAGGATAGGTTTGAAACGCTAATGCAGCCGGTTGTAGATCAATTGGAAAACACAGTGGGTGGGATTTCGAGTCTTAAGACAAGGGCGTCACAGTTGATTATCCCGTGTATATCTCAGTTCGCGGTTGCTACAGCTGATGATTCACTATGGAAGCTCTTGAATTATCAAGTACTTTTGAAGACAAGGCATAATGATGCGGAGATAAGGTATTTTTATTTTTTTTTAATCATATTTTGAGTTATTTGTGTTGACATTATAAAATTACAATTTGAAATTTATTTAGAAAGTTAAGTTTATAATATTATATATTTTTTAGTCTATATCATTGGGTGACGAAGCAGAATATTTTTACATACCTGACAAAATGCAAATAAGTGATAGTAACCTAAATAATCCATTGTTGTAAAAAAGATATTAGTTCCATCTTATTTAATACAATTTATATCTTTTTTTCCAGACTCGCCGGCTTAGATTGCTTAGTGGCTATGGCTTCTCAATTAGGATCGAATTGGCTACCGTTACTAGCTGAGAGCGTGCCTTTCCTCGCCGAGCTCTTAGAAGATGGTGACCAAAGGATAGAAAACGCAACCAAGAATGCTGTTAGAACACTCGAACAAATACTTGGCGAACCATTGGAGAAATATTTTTAATATTGTTTTGTAAAATAAACGGAAAAGATTTAGTAATGAAGTATTTAATTTTATTTAAATTTATATTTACATAGAAATCTAACAGGTAAATCCATCTAAAGTATAATTAAATTTAATTGCTTTCTGTTCGCATATTCAATTGTTTTAGTAATTTTTACATAAACAAAGTAAATTAAAATGAGTAAAAGATCAGTTAAACATGTACATCATATCTTTTTTAATCATATTTTTCTGTTAATTTCTATGGACTCAATAACGTTTCTTTAAAGAAATGAAATGCTCATCTTTCCTCTTGTTGTTAAAAAATGAAAAAAATATATATAATCTAATAAAGAATCTTGCACATCCATGTATATAGAAATATTCTTCTTCGAACAGATACGTTTCGAGTAAATGTTTTTTAATTTTTCGGGGAATAATTTGTTAGTAAATTGCCCCTATTGCTACACCCATGATCATGCATATAGTGCGTGTAGTGGCGGATCTCAACGCCGCGCTTTACCTCGACACCAGAGCGAAGAAATGAAAATATATAGTATAGATATATAAATATATAGTATAGTCGATTTTACAATCACACTTTGTGCCCCTGCACTACGACTGACCTGGGAACCTAGTGTTGAGACACTTCCGTTCCTTAATTTCCGCGGAATTGTGTATTAAATAATTAAGTTCCTCGAGTGGCGATCTTGTCCCGGCGCTACGTCTGGCCTCAAATTAAAAAATAAAGTACAAGTAAAAGATAAAAACATTGTAGTTGCAGTTGTTTTTTTTTAATGAAAAGGTAAGCATTACACCATCTTATGACTACAGTTGTGATTAGAAAGATTTCAAATGGCTTGTATATTGCTACTATATAATTCTTAAAATAAAGTAGAGATGACGCTGTTTCTGAAATCAGCCTGTAGTAGTACATATTTTTTCGTTTATAAGTTACTTATACAAAGATTTAGTTAGAAATTAGAAACAAAAGTAAGATCGTATTTAAAATTAAGTAATATCAGAAATTGTTGAAGTTTGAGTACATCTAAAAAAAATGATATAAATTAATTATTGTTAACTTTGTTTCCTTTTATTTTTGTTACGTTTCAATTATTTTCTCATACAGTAAGATATAATTATTTTAGTCATCATTCATGACATTTTAAAAAAAAACTGGACTTTAAATTTGTCGAGTACAATGATTTGCTACCTAACTGACCTGGTGTCAGCCACACCACCGTTACTGTTTGTATATGGTATCGTTTTGGCACAACGCCAGTATCTACTCTACAAGTTTATTAATAACTTAGTAACGGGCTTTATAGTCAACGGCAAGGTTTACTACACTACCTATCGTATTTTTTTTAGATATGTGACGTTGCTCTCTCTCTGTATTTTTTTTTCAAATTCAAAATAATTTATTCAAATAGGCATTAGTAAGCATTTTTAAATCGAATATAAATCTATTAGCGATCAGCTTGAAAGGAAGTTCTGCTGAGCAGAACCAGCAAGAAACTCTACATTGATCTTTTTCATATAAAACTTACAATTGGATTTTTTATTACAATAAACAAATGCTATGAACCAGCACAAAATTCAAATGATTTTAACTCTACACATTTTTATACTTTTGCTCTCTTATCTTACATATATTTATGGTGAGTCGTACACGACTCACCATAAATATATACCCAACAGGGTACAAGTGTGTGACTGTAAACCCGACCGGTTGTGAGTTCAATTTCCACTCGAAGAAATTAATTATTTAATATATATTTACATTTTCTCGCTCTGGTCCGCTCGAGGCAAAACGCGGCGTTGAGCTCTGCTACTCAACGCGCGTAACACGACTCACCATAAATATATACCCTACAGGGTACAAGTGTGTGACTGTGAACCCGACCGGTTGTGAGTTCAATTTCCACTCGAAGAAATTAATTATTTAATATATATTTACATTTTCTCGCTCTGGTCCCCTCGAGGCAAAACGCGGCGTTGAGCTTTGCTACTCAACGCGCGTAACCTTCAGAATTCGGCGCAAAGTGGCTTATAATGTGAAATGTTTTATCATTTTCGAGGTTCACTCTGGTTACCCTTCTATGTGCGGGATACAGCGTAAACCTAAAAAAAGTAATATAGAAATAGATTCCTTATTTCTATCAACGCAATAACACAGAAAATACAAGCAGACATAAATAGTTACATTAAATCAAAGAAACTGTAGTATATTCTCTGCATCTGACATCACTCACTTCATGTGTGGATACTGGATTGAACAGTGTCACCCGTCACTTGTCAATGCACGCTGTCATAGTTTACAATAAGTTGATAAGACATTTAGATATTCGGGAGTACGATACGACTTATAATATCTTTAAACCTCCATATTATATCCCGCAGAGGGAAATGTGTTAAATTTTTTCCGTTCCCCACATTGTGTCCAATTTTTTTTACTTTGTTTGTTAAATGGCGATAATAGTCAACGCCGCGCTTTGACCAGAGCGAATTAATGAGAATATTAAATGATACATTCCCCCGAATGAGAATCGAAACCACAACCGTTTAATTTTGCTTATATTACATCACATATTTATACGCTGTACCGCTGAGACACGAATTGCCATCTATATAGAAGTGTCGAATTTTGGAGGCGCCGCGCTTTGCGTCTTAACCAGACCGAGAAAATGAAAATGTTTTATATTTTATTTTCCCGAGTGGGATTTAAACCTACATCCGTTGCGTTTATAGCCACACGTTTCAGCCCCTGCGCCACGGCGGCTTCTATATTTTTATCAGAGCGCAGGGATAAAAATAAATATTTCCCCGTGTAAAATAGAATTATCAACCGCCAGGTGTTGTGCTGCTGAACCACGACGCCCTCTATACACCATTTTTTTAGCTTTACACAGTATGTTACACAAAGCAAGGTAGATAGAGGGAATCTGAGAATCAAGTGTCAAGACACTCCGTTCCCATTAAAATACTTGCGTTATTTTAAAAATATTTATTTATTATAGCTTTATTTCTCCTTTTTTGTTTAATATGCAAAACATAATAAAATTTCACAAACGATAAGTTAAAAATAAATCTTATTATTCTGAAGACAGTATCGTTATGTTTAACAGAATGTTCGTGAAGTCAATAGTGTCACAGTCAGTAATCTAATTTAACTGATACGTGCAACGTTTACGAAGCGACGCATGTAAATGTTCCTTCAATGAATTTGTAATTAAATATATTTCTTTTAACTTCACGCTGTATCCCGCACATAGCAGGGTAGGCAGAGGGTACGTGGTGACCTGGTGTTAAGATACACCAAATTGTGTCTTAAGTTTCCTTCCCTATTTAACATTTGTTCTTAAGTCCCATACAGTGTTAAATATATTCAAATCTAGATACATTAAAAGATTGTCATATACACCGTAGAGTAGGAAATTAAGCGTTATATTCGTCGAGACACGTATATATGTCGTATGTATGTAGTTCACTTCCCGGTGATATAGCGTTACTGCGCGTACATGACGTTTTAATTTAGCTTAATGTAGCTAGTTTTCATTAGCAGTCAGGTTTCTAGTTGCTGAAGTAATGTAAGGAAATAGAAGTAATATATTTACGTATAAAGAATAGAGGACATATTCTTTAGTGAGTTGAGGTTGGATTATACAAATTATATTTTTTTAGCTTCTCACTGTATACCGTATAAAGTTGGGCATCTGGCAGAGGGAAGCTCATGTTAAGCTTTGAATGTGCTGAATGGCGGAACTTAACACCGTCATTCCCTTGAGATGGAATTCAGCCCATAAACGTTGCATTTGAAGACAAACGCGCTACCATTGTATAACAAAAGTCTCCAAAAAGATTATAAAATATTTTTAGTGTAATAAACAATCCTATAAAATACCAAAATAAAAGAGACCGTAGTGCTATAAGCGAGACGGTGTTGGATTCATTTCTCAATGGTAAGAAGATAAAACGCGGTGTTGAACTCCACCACTAAACACGAATGTCCCGAAAGTTGGAAAGTGGAGTACGGACAAAAATAACATGGCATAAAAGTAGTATTAAATTAGATTGAAGATTTTAAGATATGCCAATAGGGGCCTAGTGCTAAGGCACTCCGTTACCCATTTTCCCGCCGCCGGATTCTGGAGACATTGCGTATTGTGTGCCGGAACTCTACACAGCGCTTTGCCTCTACACCAGAGCAAAGAAATTAAAATAGAAATACTTCATTTCCTCGAGTGGGAGTCGAACCCACGTTTACAGTCTCACGCTTCTTCTCCCGCGCCACGACTGGCCTCTACATTGAAGATATTAATATTATTTCTGAATGCGTGCGGTTTCATTAAACGAAGTAAAAGCAACATGTATGGGGGATTACACCTATCCTATTATATTATATGTACGTGCGCCATTGTTATGCGAGTTTCAGGTTGTTTTGTTTAGAAGTGGGGAAGTCGCTTGAATATCATTAGAATTAATATAAACGAACGGTGTTTCTATATTGTTTTTTATTATATTTTATAATAACAAAAAAAAACAATATTAATTTGATATTGTTTATATTAATATTAGTCTGTCGCGTTTACAGTCTCACTTTGTACGCCTGAGGCACGACTCGCCTCAAATAACATTTTCATTACAATTATTATTTATTAAATTATACAAGTCTTATTTTGTATGAGAGTTCAGAATAAAAATTATTAAACATTCAATAAATGAATAATTCATTCAACATCTTTATCTATAATGAATTTCATACTAAGCTAAATACGCACAAAAAAAACTGACGTATATTAAATCCTGCTTTATATAGTCCGGATATAATATGTATCTTGCATACATACATCATCATGTATACAGTGAACTGTTAATTAACAAACTAATTAGGCACGTACGGCCTCAGCGGGTGCAGGTTCAATCCTGACAAAGGCAAGATTAACTGACAAGTTGTTAGTTTGTTGAGGATTGTCATTTGCTTTGTGGCTGCAAGTACTATAGGGAGGGGAGTTTTAGCGTATCTTTGGTAGGGTAAACATACATACATATCGATCTCTTGTTGATACATCCATAATGCTTGTGTAAATTGCAAACATGATTTCATTAAGGGTTTCTTCTGTATACAACAGAGAGAATTTAGAAATATTTTGAAAAAACTTTTTGTTTTTTTTTGTAATTGGAAAAAAATAAGAGAGGGAATTGAATTTAACAGTATTGCGTATTGTGTACGATCTACATGTCATCGTGTCGATAAACGTGAATCAGCGCATGGGTGACGTAACCTTCCCGGGAATGGGAATCGATTCCACAACCTGTCAATTCACAATCGTATTCTTGTGCCCATCCATGCGTCACGACTGGCTTTATAAAGCTGGGGAAAAACAATAAACATAAAATATATAGACCATCAAATATTTAAACGTTAAAACTCCAAATTTTTTTACTTCACACGACAACAAACAGTCTATAAGAACTACTTTAACAATTATATCATTAGAAGTTGGAATAGATAAGCGCACAATCTAGGTATAACAGTAATAGAAGCACTCAGCATGCAAATGCGGGGTAGTGGCGAGTCATGTCTAAATGCAGCTCCACTGTGAACTGAAGCTCTTGTAATGCAAATGACGATTTACAATTTGATTTAACAACGGAACGCCTCTTTTCTGTTAATAATGTTAACTAAATATTAGTACTGTTAAACAGTACTAGCTACACTATATGGATTACTTCTATTTATTAATGTAAATTACTTTTAATACATTAAAAGAGTATATTATTATTATTAGCTATTTAATTAAAAAATATTATATTATTTATATAAATTTTATTTTAAGACATCTAAATAATATGTTATTCTCAATTAATTTAAAGCTTATAATTAATGACACATTGATTTGTAAATAATGAATTAATTAATACATTTACTTTAATTATATAATGTACAAATTTGACATATACTGAGGCCGGCTTTGACATATGCAGAGGCAAAAAGTGTGACTGTAAAATCGACTGGTTGTGGGTTCGATCCCCACTCGAGGAAGTGAAATATTTATTTACATTTATATTTTCATTTCTTTGCTCTGGTGATGAGGCAAAGGTTGATTTCCACTACTCAGCACGTAATGCCTCAAAAATTTGGCGGAAGGTGGGGAACAGAGTGTCTTAACACGAGGTTCCCTCTGCCTACCCTGTTGTGTGGTATATACTACTGAGGTAACTCATTTTGATCTCACTATTAGAATATATAAATGAACAATTTGCTTAACGACAAGTAATTGAATATAATAATTAGAACGTGACACTCGTTTTATTATTCCCATATTTAAACCACTTCTGGAACAGTACTTACTTAATATGCAAGAATAGCGCACAAATAAGTATAATAGTATTCACGTACTGAAGCCGTTATGTTGTGGCCATAGGTTTATCTAGAAATATTTTCTAGGAGCGGCGTAGCCTGGGAACGGAAGTATCTTAATGGGAACTGAGTGTCTCACCAGGTTCCCATGTTTCCATTGTCTATCCTATTATGTGCAGGATACTGCGTAAAGCTAAAAAAACATCATGGGCAAGACCGTCGCGGAGCAACAGCACAGCGTCTGACTTTAAACGTGGCAGTTATGGATTCGATTATATAATAGGTCCCACTCGGAGGAAATGAATTGTTTTAATTTGTTCACTCCGGTAAAAAACCAAAGCGTGGCGTTAATCACGCAATAACATGAACATTTTGAGGAGCGTGGGTAACGGAATGCCTTACTGCTAGGTAACCCCAAATTCTGGGGATACAGCGTGAGATAAAAAGATATTTTTTCAGCTTCAAGCTGTATCCTGCACATAACAGGGTAGGTAAAGGGAACTTAGGAACCTAATATTACCCACTTTTCGCAGAATTCTAGAGGCATTGTGTGTAAGTGGCGGAACTTCACGCCGCGTTTGATCTCGATTCGATGAAAATCAATAAAAAAAACCACACTATAAATTTGACACTACCCACGGCTTACCACCACCACCACCGTCCATATAAAAGAAATATAAACCTGTACTTCCTCATAAAGAACAAAAATAAAGATAAACACAATATACAACTGTAACTATTACCACTAGCCCTTAACCAAGTTATTACATAAGTATAACGTACCAGCGAGATCTCCAAGATGTAGACATTAAGATAAGCATCGCGTATAAAGACGCCCATTCAATAATGATATCTTCCTCAGATGGGTACAGATGCTGTGTTATATAGACTTGCGGTAATAATGATAGACTTCTTATTATGGTTCTTAAGTAAAGTATCTAATTTACTATTAAAGTACGGTTAGAATTGTTAATATTTAAGAGTTTAATGCTGAATACCGCTTGGGGCAGGGTAGGCAGAGGGAGCCTATTTCTAAGACACTCCGTTTCCCATTTTCCGTCGGTTTTTAGAGGCATTGCGTGTTGATTGGCGGAACTCGGACCGACCGAACCGTGATTTGTCTTCTTGCCAGAGCTAGAAAATGAAAATAATATTTTTTTCATTTCCTCAATAACACGCTTGTGTCTGCGCCTATTAAATTATTTTAAAATAAATTGAAAAGTAATTAAATATTTAATTCATTGCTCTTACATTTTATAATTTATAGATATATGACATTAAATCGTAAGAGTATGACGATCAAGCAACTCAGACGCAGTCATTGCTTAGATGGGTTACCTCCTAGGACAACGCTACGCGTAATTTCAAGCTTTTTGGTTTTAATATATTTTTTTTCAATTTAATTAAGACTTAATAATATTTTGCTCTATTTGTTCTTAGACAATGTATATTTAAGTAACATTGCTCGTCTTTAATGAACTCTACGTTTATGTTTTTATTGCTTTTAGATGTGGTGCTATCACATAGTCAGTTCTTTAAGATCAGCTTTCGCCAACGTCCATACCACGTTGAACACACCGGTTCTCGTCCGATCACCGAAGTTAAGCAACGTCGGGCGCGGTCAGTACTTGGATGGGTGACCGCCTGGGAACACCGCGTGTCGTTGGCTTTTTGCTTATCTCTCATGTTTTTTACAGCATCCAGTGGAAGTTAAAGTGAATACAATCATATATTGGGTGGAGTGCTGCCGAATAATCGGGGAGACTCAGGAAGCCAAGGACACATAAGAAAAACACTTATGTTTTAAAATTTCTACAATAATTTTTTTGGTCGATTTACATTTTAGGGATGATCGACCACTTTTCTCTGGTTTACTCTGGTTACCCTTCTATGTGCGGGATACAGCGTATACCTAAAAAAAAAAGTAATATAGAAATAGATTCCTTATTTCTATCAACGCAATAACATAGAAAATACGCGCAGACATAAATACTTACATTAAATGAAAGAAACTAGTATATTCGCCTGCATCTGACGTTTGAATCCCTTCATGTGTTGAACAGTGTCACCGTCACTTGTCAACGCACGCTGTCATAGATAACAGTAAGTTGATAAGACATTTAGATATTCGGGAGTACGATACGACTTATAATATCTTTAAACCTCCATATTATATCCCGCAGAGGGAAGTGTGTTAAATTTTTTCCTTTCCCCACATTGTGTCCAATTTTTTAAATTTTGTTTGTTAAATGGCGATTAGCATTAAATAGCGACTTAATGAGAATATTAAATAATACATTCTCCCGAATGGGAATCGAAACCACAACCGTTTAATTTTGCTTATATTACATCACATATTTACACGCTGTACCACTGACACACGAATTGCCATCTATATAGAAGTGTCGAATTTTGGAGGCGCCGCGCTTTGCGTCTCAACCAGATCGAGAAAATGAAAATGTTTTATATTTTATTTTCCCGAGTGGGTTCGAACCTACATCCGTCGCGTTTATAGCCACACGTTTCAGCCCCTGCGCCACGGCGGCTTCTATATTTTTATCAGAGCGCAGAGATAAAAATAAATATTTCCCCGTGTAAAATAGAATTATGAACCGCCAGATGCTGTGCTGCTGAACCACGACGCCCTCTATACACTATTTTTTTAGCTTTACACAGTATGTTACACAAAGCAAGGTAGATAGAGGGAATATGAGAATCAAGTGTCAAGACACTTCGTTCCCATTAAAAATACTTGATCCCAAAAATACTTGCGTTATTTTAAGCTCTATTTCTCCTTTTTTACTTAATATGCAAAATATAATGAAAAAACACAAAAGAGAAGTTAAAAATAAATTTAATTATTCTGAATACAGTATCGTTATGTTTAACAGAATGTTCGTGAAGTCAATAGTGTCACAGTCAGTAATCTAATTTAACTGATACGTGCAACGTTTACGACGCGACGCATGTAGATGTTCCTTCAATGAATTTGTAATCTCTATATATAATAAGACAGTAAAAATATTTTGTCTGTACATTTAGTAATTTTGACTGAAATGGATAGAGGGACACTTAAAAAGAATAATAGAAAGCAAAAAGATTTTTTTTGAATTTCTTGTCTGTCTGTCGACATATTTTTGTCCACATTTTTGTCTGAAAGTACTGAACCGATTTACTTGAAAATTTCACCAATTGCTTTGTTTTAACTCAACTTAAGTACTAAAGTTTGGTTCATCAAAATCGGTTCATTAAAACAAAAGTTATCGTCATTTGAATGAACTCAAGGCATTAGCTTGCCTGCGAATATTATATAGCAATCGCGCTGGTATGACCCTGGCTAAAGAATGACGTTCGAAACGTCTGGGTTATATGACTGTTGATAAAAATATATATTTTTGAAGCACTATTATATAATATTTTATACAATAAAGTAAACAAAATTGAATTGTTAGTGGAGATTACCTTCATAAATCATGACAGTTAAGTTTAAGTCGTAATTAATTCAACACAGAGATAAAGAACGATCTTGAAAGAAATATCAAGTAAATACAAAGATTTTTTGGTTGGTTCGTTCATATAATATATGTAACTAATTTAAAAC
Source organism: Heliconius erato x Heliconius himera (assembly GCA_013421005.1). Classification (NCBI taxonomy): domain Eukaryota; kingdom Metazoa; phylum Arthropoda; class Insecta; order Lepidoptera; family Nymphalidae; genus Heliconius; species Heliconius erato x Heliconius himera. The sequence continues at coordinate 2,031 of JAATLQ010028057.1, read as the reverse complement.
TGTACAGGAGTTAATATGCAATTATTACAGTTATTTTATAAAGAATATTATGAATCCTTCAAATCAATAATTTAACATTTAAGGCTGTTTCTGAATGAGTAAATTAAATTATTCACTGACATCAGCACATTTAACACAGTATATTATATAGGTAAAAAGAACATAAAGTTACAAAAATATATACATGTAATAAATAATTAGCTGTATGTATATTTTATAAATATCAAATATCAACAATGGTCGTATTTTTTTATTTAAAACAATCAATTTATATAAAATAATCATATTAGAAGTCATTATAGTTGTCAATCAATTGTGCATATTAAATCAATAATCATGTATTTTAAACGGGCGAAGCCGTGGGCGAGCCGCTAGTTTAATATATTTCTTTTAACTTCACGCTGTATTCCGCACATAGCAGGGTAGGCAGAGGATACGTGGGGACCTGGTGTTAAAATAGACCAAATTCAAAAAAAACATTCTGGCAAAATTTACGTTAAATAATAAATTTTAAGTGTCTTAAGTTCCCCTCCCTATTTAACATTTGTTCTTAAGTCTCATGCAGTGCTAAATATATTCAAATCTAGATACATTTAAAGATTGTCATATACACCGTAGAGTAGGAAATTAAGTATTATATTCGTCGAGACACGTATATATGTAGTATGTATGTAGTCCATATCCCGGTGATACAGCGTTACAGCGTGTACATGACGTTTTAATTTAGCTTAATGTAGCTAGTTTTCATAGTAGTCAGGTTTCTAGTTACTGAAGTAATATAAGGAAATAGAAGTAATATATTTACGTATAAAGAATAGTTGGGAACCTGGCAGAGGGTAGCAAATGTTAAACTTTGAGTTTGCAGAGTGGCGGAACTCAACACCGTCATTCCCTCGAGATGGAATCTAGCCCATAAACGTTACATATGAAATCAAACGCGCTACCGTTGTGTAAAAAAAAAGACTCCAAAAAGATTATAAAATATGTTTAGTGTAATACTAAACAATTCTATAAAATACCAAAATAAAAGAAACCGTAATGGGGTAGCGGCACAACGTCCGGCTATAAGCGCGACGGTGTTGGATTCGTTTCCCAACGGTAAGAAGATAAAACGCGGGGTTGAACTCCACCACTAAACACGAATGTCCCGAAAGTTGGAAAGTTGAGTACGGACAAAAATAACATGGCATAAAAGTAATATTAAATTAGATTGAAGTTTTTTTTTCTGCTTCACGCTTTATCCCGCATGTACCAGGGTAGGCCTATGCCTATATGATATATGGCTAAGACATTTCGTTACCCATTTTCCACCGGATTCTGGAGACATTGCGTATTGTGTGTCGGAACACTACGCAGCGCTTTGCCTCTACACCAGAGCAAAGAAATTAAAATACTTCATTTCCTCGAGTGGGAGTCGAACCCATAACGCGTCGCGTTTACAGTCTCACACTTCTTCCCCTGCGCCACGACTGGCCTCTACATTGAAGATATTAATATTATTTCTGTATGCGTGCGGTTTTATTAAATGAAGTAAAAGCAACATGTATGGGGGATTATACGAATCCTATTGTACGTACGTGCGCCATTGTTATGCGAGTTTCAGCATGTTTTGTATAGAAGTGGGGGATTTGCTTGAATATCATTAGAATTGATATAAACGAACGGTAAGCGGAGTAAAATGTCACTTCGCAACAAGCTGACATTGTACAAAACTTGCATCCGTCCTGTCATGACCTATGCTTGTGTCGTGTTCGCACACACCAAGATAGACCTCCTTCAGAGGGTTCAAAATTAATTCCTACGAATGGCATCCGGATGCCCATGGTACGTACGCAACGTTGACCTACACAAAGACTTCGAGCTAGAATCGCTCAAGGAATTCTGCCAGCGCCTGGCCAAGCGCTACTACGAGCGTGCAGATTCCCATTCCAACCCACTCATTGTCGAAGCGTGTAAGTACGCTCCTCACCCACATCCACGTCTTCGATGCCCTCGAAGCGTGCTTCTGGACCCCGACGATCCCATCACTGC
>JAATLQ010028047.1:4931-21348 GCA_013421005.1 Heliconius erato x Heliconius himera | reverse complement strand
AATCAATTGTCATGATGAGTTTCGCTTTTGCCTTTTTTTCATCAACGGAAAAGGCATCAGTAGATTCCTGTTTATGGATATCCACACCATCTAACATTAGAAAATTTTCCGCTGCAAACGCCCATTCATCATAATTTTCTCGTCCTTTTAGTTTAGGCACATTCACTATGTAACTTCCAGCCATCTTGCAAAAAATTTACTACGCCACGAGGTAGCCGACAGTCAATCTGGATATAGGTTCACAAAGGAGCGATTTCCACCGCGATTTTATATTATAATATCAAACGGTACACTGATAGTCCACGAAAAGTAAATATTTACGAAATAAAAACTGCAATTTTATCGCGAATTATGGTCTGGGCCCATAACCTAATAAAACGCATGGACATTGGATAGTAGTTTATTAGAGAATGAATATGACTTTGACAGATGGTAAGGAAGTACACATATAGCTAAATGTCGCCACTAGTAATATTTTAATCATTTAGTTACAATTAATAACAATAATTCTGCATAATAAAAACATTTCAACTGTAAGATAATTTAGTACGAAGTTTTATTTAGAAGACCTACATCAACGTCAGCCGGGCTCCGCGTCAAACCTAACAAAACCAACTGAAAGACTGTCACTGAAAGTACTAATATTAAATATATTACATTTAAAACTTTGTAGAAATAAACAGTATTTTTTTTTCAGCTTCACGCTGTATCCCGCTTATAGCAATAGACTAGACGCTTTTCCACATAGCCGTTGTGGCTCAATAGGATAACGTCACACTCGTTGTAAAGGAGATGGTTGTGGGTCAACTCCCATTCAGGAGAATGAATTATTTTTGTTTTTTCCCTCTGATAATAAGACAAAACGCGGCGTTAAGTTCCAATACTCAACACAAAATGTCTGGAAACTGGGCGGAACATGGGTAATGAAATGTCGTAATACATTAAATTCCCTCTCTCTCCCCACTATATCCAATATACATTGTAAAGATAAAAAAAACGAAATTGATACATTTCATGAAAATAAAACAACAGCATAATAATAATAAAAAAAGCAACTTCACGCTGTATCACTCTGCAGGGTAGGCAGAGGGAACCTAATGTTAAAACACTCCGTTCCCCACTTTCTGCCGAATTCTGAAGGCATTGCGAGTTGAGTGGCAGAACTCAACGCCGCGCTTGTCCTCGAGACCAGAGCGACGAAATGGAAATATAAATTTAAGTAAATATTTGATCTCCTCGAGTGGGAATCGAACCTACAACCAGTCGGTTTTACAGTCACACCTCGTGCCGCTGCGCCACGACTGGCCTCATCATAATAATAATAATAATTCCTATTATTATCCATAATAATAATAATAGGATTTTAAGTAATTATATTATTATTTTGTTATAACAAAGCTGAACTTCCACAAAGCATTAACAGGTTACAAAGCTAACTAATTAGGACTATTTAATTAAGCTCTTTATAATACATGCTCTTGCAAATGATACAATACATATAATACCGTAGATTTTATATTAAATAATGTTTATTGCGAATATTATTTGATTAAAATGGTAATTATATTTTGATATATATAAATTTATTAGTATGTAGGCAGAGGGAACCTGGGAACCTAAGTAAGAAACTACGTTACCTTATTAGGACACTTTGGTTCCCCTTTTTCCGCCGAGGTATTGTTCATGTTGAGTAGTGGAACTCCAGGAAATGAATATGTTTATTAACTCTTCTTAATTTATTATTAATCTTTTAATATGTACATATATAAGTAAACTAATAACGTATAGTTAAAATAATATTTAAAATGGCTAAAGATGATTTTTCCAATCAAAACGACAATACAACTTCTTCCGTCGGCGGACTGCAAAAGCGATAGTTTAACTATCATAGTTAAACTATCGCTTTTGGTTTCTTTTCAAAGCACAGCGTTAAGTTGCGCGACGCAATATGCAAAATTTTTCAATTTTCTTTTTTTAGCTTCACGTTATATCCCCCACAGAACAGGGTAGCCAAGAAAAGAGACAAGAACTTACGAAAAGAGTTACAGAAGTAGAGTAGAGTAAAAACAACAAGAAATAATTCTTTCCCCCGAATAGATATGGAACCCTACAACTATCTTATTTAGAGTCAAACTCCCACTACACAACAACTTTGCGCAACAGACATACATACATACACATACAAATGTATTGGAACATTTCTAACATAAAAGCAAAATCAAGTTAAGCCCCGCATTCATTGAAAACCGAAAAAGATGCAAATTCTCAAAAGCCAATACGTCAGGCGGATTCAAATACGAAATTTATGGGTAGCGTATTCAATGCCGGGTTGAAGTAAAAATGCAGCCCCATTCAGCGCTCAATGGCGACTGGATTGGCGGTCTTTGTGCGCCCCGATAATCTGACCGGGTGATTTATAATACTGCTATTCAATATTTAATCTGTATTTGAGACAATATGGGGGTATGTGCTAATTGGGACGTGTTTGTTTTTAGTTTTTAATATAGGTATTGGGTTCGATTTCGATTTGGGAGAGAGATTTTTTTTTTTGCTTTACGCTGTATCCCGCTTATAGGCAGTGTAGATAGAGGAAACTTAATGTCTTAACACTCTGTACCCTACTTTTTTGGGGAACTTACCGGATTTTTGGGGAATTCGAGTTAAGTGGTGAAACTCAACGTTGCGGTTTGACTAGTTACCAGAGAAATATTTTATTTCCCTTGAGTAGGAATCGAACCCAGAACCTCGCGTCTACAGCCACACGCATGAGCCACTGCGCCACTACGGCCAAGAGGGAACTGTATTTAGGAATATATATTGGTTTGTTCTTGTTAAGCAAAACGCGGCGTTTATTTCCGGCGACAACGGCATATTGTCTTAAATGTATTTAGCTTAAAAAAACGCCACAACTCGCCTAAATTTATTGTTACTATCAGAGGCCAATCGTAGTGTAGGCACATAAGTGTGTGATTGTAAACTCTACTAGTTATGGGATCGATCCCCACTCGAGGAAATAAAATTTATTTTTTCATTTTTTCGCTTCCCTTTCGCGACGAAGCAAAGCGTGGCGTTGAGTTCTGCCATTCAATAAGTTTCCAGAACTCGTCGTAAAATGGGGAACGGAGTATAATTACTTAAACTATTAATTACTTAATTACCTCCACGAACGCCAAAACGTTAAAATCAATCATTTTCGTATGAACAAAAAAACGACGAAAGCCAAACAACTTTATTAAGGAAAATTTTAAATAAACAATCATTTCATCGAAATATTTATCTCAGTCTAGAATCGAACCTCTGTCCACGTGTATTCTAGTCGAGCACTATCCACAACAACTGTGCCAGATGGCCAGTCTATTTGCACTAAACTAAAACAATTCAACTAGTTTCGTATCATCAATCATAATTCATTTTGAATCAAGTTTTACTAACATCGCTAACTTAGTGTTGCTATTATTAAAAATGCTTAAATGATATATCGTTGGTAAAAGTGTCCGCGTACTGTAGAATTTCCTTCTACATTTTAAGTGACGTGAAAATAGTATTTTTAGTCCCGGAGGCGCAGTGGAAAAACGCATGGTTGTAAAAGCGGCGGTTCCATTCCTATTCAGAGGAACGATTATATTATTTTTTTTTAATTTCCTTCCTGCTTTGGTATACAAAGCGCGGTTTCTGTACTGCCACTCAGCACCCATTTTTGAGACACTTGGGTGGAAAGTGGGATGTGTCTTATCTTGCTATACAGGAAAAAGCGTAAAACTTTGTTTTATATATATTACGTAATTGATTTGTTTTATATTTATTTGTTTGTGTGAACGTAATGTTTAATAAATAGGTTTAAATGCAATATAGATTAATTTTTTTCTTATGCTATATATTAACATTTTTCTTGCCCAAACCGCTTAAACGAAGAACGGCAGTAAATTCCGTAAAAACTTTCTCAATATTCTTAAAAAGTTGCCAGTTGAAGAATATATGAAGGGAGAAACTCCGATCTCCATTTTACAAATTCATAACTGTCGCGTTTACAGTAAGACTTAGAAGTTCTACTTTTAAATAGTCAGAAATTACTAATGCTATTAAGATAAATATGAGATTATTGTAAAGAAATTTGTCTCTAACTACTCTGTTATAGACAAAAAAGGCCTGAGACTAGAAAAAATATACGTGAAGATAAGTTGAGGCGGTAATAAAAACGCTACGGCTGTGGGTTTGATTCCCACTCCTCCATTTCCTCATTCTGATAGCGTCACAAAGCGCGACGTTGAGTTTCACCACATAATGCCGCAAGAAGATGGCGAAAAGTGAGGAACGGAAGTGCCTTGGGGACGAAGTATCTTAACACTAGTTTCCCAAATTCCTTCTGCCTGCTATGTGCGGAATACAATATAAAATTAAAAAAAAATCTACAATATACGGAGACACTATCGCAAAATCCCGCTGTGTAAGACCAGGGGGTGGGGGGTTGTACCGACGTTTATTGCGTTGATTTATCGTTTTCTTAATAAATATGTCAAGTACCCGATTCGGCTTGAGGCTTTATAATTAATTGTTCTAAAGAATATTAATTGCTTTTTATGCACAAACTGATGAATAAACAATATTATTATGAAATATAAATAAATATAAATATCCATCCAAATATGGATATTTCATTTTTGTAAGTAAATTACATTTTGTGTCGGGTCAAACGGAAACGGCTATTAATTTTCGTTTTCTTCTTTTTTTAATGTAGATTGTGCGAAAAGCTTTTGTTGTCATTATTTTTTTTTCATAATGTAGGGTAGACAGAGTGAACATAGTGTCAAGACACTACGTTTCCAATTTTCTGATATCATTTTGAATTGGATGGTGGAACTCAACGCCGTGTTTTATTTACCTAAATGAATAATTTAAGTAATTCTAATTCACTACACGGATTAGAGATTAAACCTTCAAGCTTTCATCATCGCATTCACAATATATTCTAAATATAAGAAAATTATACTCTATCGTATAATGTAAGAAAATTGAACTCTACCGTAGACTCTGACAGTGCATATGATGTTTGAGGGTTCCTTCATGGGGGAATGTATTGTTTTAATTTCCTATTTCGTCTAACAAGCTAAAACGCGGCGTTAGGTTCCGGTTCACAATAAAGTGGTTTAATATATTTTTTTGTCAACTACCTGTTTTTTTCCGTAAAATACCAGCGATATTTTACCGGTAAAGTGTGATTTTTTGTTTCAGACACTACCTAGTGTTAAGACACTCCATTCACCACGCACTACACAATTTCTTGAAAATTAAGTGCGTGATTAACGGAACAACTTCCTTCGTGTGGGAATCGAACGCACAACCGTCGCTTTACCGCTGGGCCAAGGCGGCTTATTTTTGATAATTTACTTAAAAATATATTTTTAACCTCAACAATATCCATTTCACCTTAACACAACCCGAATAAAGAAAAATAGTTTAACTAAAACTAATCTTCACAATTACGGTTCCCCCAATTTATATATTTTTGTGAACCCCTGTATATAGGAAACGTTAGATCATTCACAGAAGATAGCCTCCTCAGCTCGGACCGGACCGGTCACCGGTACAAATACCGTCTGTACGGGCAATTTGAAGTAAATGGGCCGATTGTGATCGCTTGTTTTTCTGTAAAGAAATTGTTTATCTTCTGGATATCTTGTTGTTTTTTTTTGCTTTACGCTGTATTTTTTTTATTTTAGGATAGGATGAGGGTACCTAGTGTTAAGACACTGCGTTCCTCATATACCGCCGAATTGTTGAGACTTTGTGTATTGTGGGAAGGAGTTTAACGTCGCGCTTTGTCCTGTAAACAGACCTAGGGAATGGTGATAATCATTCCCTGGAGTGTGAATCCGATCTACAACCGAAGCATTTACACCCGAACACAGCGTCGCTGCACCACGACGGCCTCTATCTTGTTTTGGTAGAACAAAATATTTTTTCGTACTTAATACAAAATAAATATACTTGTATTTCATTCTAATAAAAAAATACTGACATCAAAATGTAGGAAATTAATAGTTTGATACATATATGTATACGTTTGTGAAATTGTTGGAATTGGATAATATTTAAGTTTATTCGTTAAACGTGAGTTTAACATCGTAAGCGTAACGTTTGTGTGATTTTCACTGATAGTCAAACTCCTTATTCATAGACATAGAGGATACTATTATTAACATAAATTTCAATTTTAAAAATGTATATAATCATTTCGGTAAAAAGCAGAATTCGGCAGAAATTAAAAAAATATATGAAAATCCTAAAGTTGTATACAGAAACAAAAAACCGGCCAAGTGCGAGTTGGACTCACATACGAAGGGTTCCGTAACATTAATTAACTATAAAAACGGCAAAAAATCATGTCTGTTTTATGGGAGCTCCTTTAAATATTGATTTTGTTGTGGGCATGTACAATTTTTCTTAAAAATTTTAGTCTGTTCATCTGCGCGTTTGTTTACGCTAATCTCAAAAACGCCTCAACCGATTTATTTGCAGTGTTCACTATTGTATTTTGGCAAGCATCCCTTAATATTTAGTGTTTGTTTCATTTCATTTCGCTTATAAATAAAAAAGTTAAACCAGTTTAAACAATGATTTTTGACAAAATTGCTATATTGTATAACTGTTTTATCGAATTGGCTGAAACAACATTTTTCAATATAAGTATAGATATTGTATTTGAAAATGATATTATTATTAGATAAATGAAACTAATGCAAATTAGTAAATTAATAATTCCATTACTTAAGCAGGCGAAGCCGCGAGCGGATTGCTAGTAATATAAAATATTAATAAATGTAATAATAGATAGAAAAGTATCCCTTATATACGATCTTTAATATAACGAAACGGCCATAGGAAGTAATAACTGTCAGTCATCTTCATGATATAAGTTCCCCACGACTGTTTGCTATCACAAACTAATTGGTACTGGACAAATTGGAGACTATTCTTACAAAATTTTTACGCATTTTCAGCATATTCTGAGATTAATGAAAACAAAATAGTGATAAATATTTGTTTTTACATTAAATCTCTTTTATGCTGTATCCCATATATAGCAGGGTAGGCAGAGGGAACCTAGTATTAAGACACTAAGTTCCCCACTTTCGGTCGATTTTTTCGCTGAGCTATTTGCCTTAGTGCCAGAGCGAAGAGATAATATTAATAAATATAATATACATTTTTTTGTTGAGATCGAACCCACAACCGTCGCGTTTACAGTCGCACACTTGTGCCCCTGCGCAACGACGGCCTCAATCAGTTTCAATCTTTGTTTTTAACAGGATTTAATTAAACTTTATTTTTAGTTGAACTATGTAATTAACTCTATTAAATTGAATTTGACCCTATTGTAATTATTGTATCGTTATAAAACTTAGCAGCTATAAGATATTGAGTATATTACTATGATATCACCGAGCTGGTCTGATGATGGAGCCAGAATGTTGCCTGAATATTGCATCACTTTAGTTTCGGCATTTTTTATATTTTTTATTATAACAGCCTCTTTCGTTTTTTCTTGTTCGTACAAGTAGTAACTGCGGGGGGCAGAGTGTCTTGACACTTAGTTTTCTCGTGCTGTGCTGAAATTCCATGAACTTAACTCTCTTAACATTAAAAAATGCATTTCAATTTATACCCTAAATATTTTTAAGGCTTCACGCTATATCCCGTATATTCTTTTTAATTATAAAATTATTTATGTAAATATTTATATTTGAACCGGAAACTACCGCCGTCAAAACCTAACTATACCAAAGCAAATGGAAATGGAAATAGAAATGGGAAAAGTAGTGGATGATTTATATAAATAATTCACGTTCCTTGCGTCCAGGGAGCCAATCAAATTACGTCACTTGTTAGTTGATTGCGCGCCACTGTGACATACGAATGTATTTAGATGTGTGTTTTTGCATTTTTTTTTTCAGGATTCCGTATATCAAAGGAAAACAGAAGAATTTAAGGGATCGCTTTGTTGTCGGTTTGTATGTTTGGTCATTTGTAGGTCTGGCGACACCATTTTTCTCAGGAACAGGTGGAAGCTGAAATTAATGTCAAACACCTACAACCCTTTACGGTATAGAACTAAATGAAACTTCTAAAAATGTCGGCCGATACTGTTGCGTTTTTACCTCATATTTTATGAAATTCGCGGAGAAGCCAAAATCCATAAAATTTGCTAAGAAGTGAAATCTTACAGTATAGATAAAAAAAACTGAAAATTAACAATTTATTGGTATATCACAGAAAAAAACTATTACAAACTTACTTATTTAGAGAACTTCTTTCCTAAGTGTGTGTGTGTACTTTAAAAATGTTAAAAATATTAGAAACTTTTAAGCGGAGAAATATTTGTATTTAAAATTTATTTCTATCAATAATTATTAGACAAAATACGGCATTAAAACCCGCCATTTAACACAAAGCGACTTGCAATTTAAGGGTGGAGTGTCTAAACACTAAGCTGTTACTGTTTTGCTATAAACGTATAAAAAAACATACCCTATCCAAACAACCTAGCCACTGTACCAGCGAGCACCTTTGTTCGTCCACGTTAGCTCTTAATTAATTTAAACTCGTTCTCTCGTTCCTGAGTACACATCAAATGGATTCTATTTAAAAAAAACATGTTAAAACTTTACATACACACGTATTATATATGTATTGAAGCCAGTCGTGGCGCAGAGGCACAAATGTGTGACTAAACGCGAGTCGTGGGTTCGTGTGAGTGGGAATGTGGGTTTCCTCGAGAAAATCAAATCTTTAATATTTTAATTTCTTCGGTGTCGAAGCAAGGAGCCTAATGTCTCCAGAATTTAGCGAGAAGTGTGGAGCGGAGTGTCTTAACACTAGGCTGTTACATGCGGGATACAACTATTAATTGTTAAGGACATTAGAAACACTCTAAATACGGGAGATATCTACAACTGAAGGAACATTGAGATACATGGAAGCTGTTAACTCTATTAGGACGTATTAGTTTATTTTTAACTTCGCGCTTTACCCCGCACATTGCAGGTTGGCTTAGAGGGAACCTGGAACCTAGTGTGTCTTAAACACTGTATTCCCGTTACGATACTTTCGTTCCTCTATTTCTGGCGAAGCAGACAAAATTCCATGAACATTATCTTAAATTAATAATCATTTAATACTAAATAATACAAATTCATTCATATTTCAGAAAAAACAACGGTAAACTGCTAGTTCCATATAAATACCTACGCAAAAATAACAATAAATTATCAATACATTAGTAATTAAGGTCATTAGATAGCCCAAATATTCCTCGAACGTCGTCTGAGTCTCGTCTGGTCTCGTTCGATCTAAAGAGGTTAATAGCTTATAAGAAAGTCTAGGTTTTACCTATTAATGATTCTAAAATAACAAAGAACTATAAGAAATTCTTAGGATATTTCAAGTTCATAGAAGGTATTTTTGATTTTTTATTTTGTTTTTAATTTTATAATGAGGCCAGTCGTGGCGCAAGGACACAAGCGTACGACTGTAAACGTACGGACGGAGCGTTTTATATATAGATATTATTTTTAAAATGATAATATTAGTAATAAATGTACCTGAAACGGTCGAAGCCTCGTTCAAATTCGTCGTTTATTATGTTTTTATTTTTTTATGTTCGATTCAAATACGAGTAGGCAGAGGGATCTTGGGAACATAGTGTTAAAACACCTCCTTTCTCCATTTGCAATGACACGCTACGCTACGACTGGCTTCAACATGTATTTAATAGCACTTAAGTTGATGCGAAATCTTGCTCTTAATTTACATTAGGCGTTATTATTCTTAATGAAATAGCAAAGCAACTTTTAATGATACATTAAAGTAGAAAAGATTACATCAGAATTGCCTAGAAAAATCGTCCCGCAATTACCTTTAATTATTGTGAAGGTTATTCTTTCTGTTAAAGAATTGCACTCATATGTTTTTATGTGAATCCAATATTTTTTGAAGTAAAATCGGAAAAATAAAAATAAATCAAAATCAGCTTCACGCTATATCCCGCACACAGCAGGGTAGGTAGAGGGAACCTAGTGTTAAGACACTCCGTTCCCCACTTTCTGCCGAATTCTGGAGGCATTAGCAGTATTCCATTGACTGAAAAGACAAATAAACGACGTTTTCTAAAAATGAATTTTATATACTTATACCTATACTTTATACAAGTTTCATTTTTTTCCTGCTTATCCTGGTTTACGGAATAAGCGTAAAGCTGAGGAAATATTATCTTATTATTATTTGAATTAGATTTCTGAGATTAGCGCATTCAACCACATAAACTCTTCAGCTTCATAATATATATTCCAAGCTAATTTGTACGACGTGTGTTAAGTCTAGTTACGTCTACATATATACTTAAGTCAAATGTTTAAAAAAAAATCCAATTTGTTTTCCTCATTAGAGGACCTTGTGTTAAGGATAACCTTATTATGTGGTGAGTGGTGGAATTCAACGCCGCGATATAATACATAAAAATAAAATAAATAAATCAGCTTCGCTGTATCCCGCCAACAGTAGGGTAGGCAGAGGGAACCTAGTGTTAAGACACTCCGTTCCCCACTTTCTGCCGAATTACGGAGGCATTGCATGTCGAGTGACAGAACTCAACGCCGCGCTTTGCGTCCACACCAATAAATATTTTATTTAAATAAAATTTTATTATTTAAATAAATATTTCATCCCCTCTAGTGGGGATCGAACCCACAACCAGTCGGTTTTACAGTCACACTTTGTGCAGCTGCGTTACGACTGGCCTCCATATAAAAATAAGTTAAATATAATCATCTCCCCGAGTCAATCGAACCCACAACCATTGCGTTAACGATCAGATAATCTCTCACTGCGCCACGAGGAGCTAAAGTAATAAAAATGATTAAAAACACAATTTTTTGCAATTATACATTCAAAATAATTCAATACAACCAAATACACGATTACTTTGTCGTTTCGCGTGTGATAAGTTCAAAGGTCAAAGATTAGTGGATCAGATGTGCATCTTAGGTTCAAAAATCAGCAGCTGCGGCGCGTACTACACAGACAAAGGACTAATTTATTAAATTGACAATAATGATGAAATCGATTATTTATATTATACTAATATTCGACCGAGGCTTCGCCCGCTTGGATAACAATGTTTGTTATTTCTCGTTGTTGCGGGTACGCACACAAAAATATGTATCTTAAAATATCATATCATTAAGTAAATATTTGGCTCTTATAAAATACTAGTTTTTTTCTACGGCTACGCTCTCGTGGCCAAATCGAAATAATTAAATAATGAAAATTAAAAAAATCAGCTTCACGCTGTATCCCGCATATAGTGTTGTAGGCAGACCTGGGATACTGTTAAGACACTTTCCAGTCAAGACGTTCCCAGTCCCCACTTTCCGAGAGGCATTGCATGTTGATTGGCGGAACTCAACGCCGCGCTTTGCCTCATTACCAGACCGAAGTAATGAAAATATTTAATAAAATAAATAACAACAGAATACAGGAAAAAAATATAGTTAACGATCCTATCATATATATATATATATATATATATATATATATATATATATATATATATATATATATATATATATATATATATAATATGTGATAAAATGGCCTTGAAAAACTGAATCAGTCGGTCGACAAGACCGGTTAGAGTCAAACGTGTGATATTAAACATATTCGAACAAATAAAGTTTAACATAAATATTTATATTAAAATGTCATTATAAGATTATTTGTTGATACTTATTTCTACTAATTACAAGTAATTTATCAGTTTTAATGATAATATTAAGTGATGAAGAAGTATTGGCTAGTGCTATGGTCCCTGTGGGCGGCGCGGCTGGTGAGGCAGCCGACGTATCCGGTGCGCGTGGGCGGCGGCTGGCTGCGCGGCGAGGTGGCACACGACGGCACTCACAAACGGTACATGGCGGTGCCCTACGCCAGCCATCCGGTTAAGCCGTTTATGGTAAGGTTATGAAGGTAAAAATCATCATCATCATCATCACCCTGTTTCCGTCCACTGCTGGACTTCCTAACTTCAGCTAATAGGGTGTCACAGAGCTTGAATTTTTACTTTATTCCTCGCTTATAGTTGTACAGACAGTAGGAATCTAGTATTAAGTCACTCTGTGCCCCTCGCACTGGCCAATCTTTGAGAACGTGGCGCCGATTGTCGCCCATTGTCTGGTTACCAGAGCGAAGACACAGCCGTGGCATTATGTAGATGCTGTGTTGCTTCACCATGACGGCATTTCCTTAAGAATTAAAACAATCTACATATAGTAAGAAGTGGAAAATCTTTCCTTTCTCTACTTTATGGTCACTCATTCCCAGATTTTAATTAAAAAAATGTGGGAATGAGAGAGAGTTTTTTACGAAAATAATTGTAAGCCATAACTTTTGTATAAATACATTCCATTTATTAGACGTAGCGTTTGTTTGTTTTTGTTAGAAGATTAAATTGTTTACATTCATTACAGTAACAAAATTGACATGTCTCAACACTGAGTTACCACTGACAATCTTACTAAATGCAGAACACAGCGTAAAGCTGTAAAAAAAAAGAAGAATTTGAAACTATCATAAAGTAATAGTGCCATACGTGTAGTTAGGAATTCTTTTTAATTTAAATTAAGTGGTTTTTATTTATTTAAAATATAAAGAAAATATTATTTATCTAATTTAATTAACTACTTACTTACACGTCTTATCTCTTGACATATTCGGATAAGATTAGAATTGTATTTTTCTTTCCTAAGTGTGAATTAACACTTTAAAAATGTTAAAAATATTTTATCTTTTAAGGCTCCCGGTCCAGAACCGACTTGGCAAGAAGTGTATGACGCTATAAACGAAAACGTGAAATGTCCACAAATACATACATCCCGTTTTAGCGGAGAGAAAGAGTGCCTAATTCTTAATATTTACACACCAATGGACGCTACCTCCAATAAAAAATATCCAGTTATGTTTTTCATACATGGTGGAGCATACTTTGAAGGGTCTGGGAATAGAGGTTTGTACAGTGCAGAACATTTAGTTAAGAAAGGTATGGTTGTCGTTTCTATCAACTACAGATTAAATATCCAAGGTTTCGCCTGTTTGAGAATCAAAGAGGCTCCAGGAAATGCTGGACTAAAAGATCAGGTGGCAGCTCTAAGGTGGGTTCAAAGTAATATTGAAGTATTTGGTGGAGATCCTAATAGTGTCACTATTTTCGGTGAAAGTGCTGGTGCGGCTTCAGTGTCTTTTCATATTATTTCACCAATGTCTAAAGGCTTGTTCCATAAAGCTATTATACAAAGTGGTACCTCTCTGGCATCTTGGGCGATGCAATTTAAACCTGTGTACATGGCCAGCTTACTAACTAAAGTAATGGGATACTCAACAGAAGATCCGTATGAAATTTACAAGATTTTATCAGAAAAATCTGACGAAGAACTGATTTCATCTAAAGTACCCAGAAAAAAAAATAACGTAATAGTTTCCGAAGTCCTTTATTCACCATGCGTGGAACATAAAATAGATGATGTCGAAGCATTTTTAACAGATATACCATACGATTTACTTTCTAAAGGTCAGTACTCTAAAGTTCCTATACTTATTGGTATGAATAACGAAGAAGGATTACTCTTTGGTCATTTAGAAAACGACACAATGATACCAAATATAATGTTAGAAAAATCTTTACCTAAAAACTTAGAATTGCCTGAAGAAAAACGGAAGGAAATTGCAGAAAATCTTAAAAAATTGTATAATAGTAATAATGAAAAAGAATCAGAAAATGATTTAGTTGCCATTTCAAGATTTGAAGGAGATGCGTATTTGTCTGTATCACTTTTAGAGGAGACCGAATTATATTTAAAGACCAATGATAAGCCTGTGTACAGCTATATCTTTAGTTATGAGGGTTTAAGGAATTTCATTAAAAAAATATTACGAAAAGAACTCCGCAACGTACCAGGAGCAACGCACGCTGATGAACTGTTCTACTTGTTCAGTATACCAGGTGTGCCGACTCTGTTCGAAAATACGATGATTGAAAAAATGACAACGCTGTGGACAAATTTCGCCAAGTATGGGTGTGTATCAATAGATTTTTTACATTCACACTGTGACTGCACATAGCAGAATATGTAGAGGGAACCTAGTGTTAAGACACTCCGTTCTCATTAAGACACTTCTGTTCCCCACCGTCAAATTCCGCTAAATTCTTTGAACATTGTGTGTTGAGTGGTGGAACTCAACGCCACGCTTTGCTTGGTTACAGAACGATGAAAATGAGAATATTAAGTATTTAATTTCCTTGAGTGTCACGTTTACTGTCACACACGCTTGTGGCCCTGCGCCACGACTGGCCTTAATTAACAATTAATTTTATAATCAAATTATTAATAATTAATTTATATTATAGGCCGCCGATTGACATATAAACACGATTGCCAAAATTTCGAATAGTGTTATAATGGTATAATTAATTACTAGAATTAAATCAATATAAATCAATATCAATGTAATTAAATTAATAGGCCGGTCGTGGCGCAGCGGCACGAGGTGTGACTGCAAAACCGACTGGTTGTGGGTTCGATCCCCACTCGAGGAGATGAAATATTTACTTAAATTTATATTTCCATTTCTTCGCTCTGGTGTCGAGGTTAAGCGCGGCGTTGAGTTCTGCCACTCAACACGCAATGCCTCCAGAATTCGGCAGAAAATGGGGAACGGAGTGTCCTAACACTAGGTTACCCCTGCCTACCCTGCTGTGTGCGGTATACAGCGTGAAGCTAATTTAATTTAATTTAATTTTTAAAATCATAAAATTACTCATATTTTTGTATAACATGTTTACTAACTATTTGTGTTTACTAGCTATTTACTAGAGAAATTATTAATAGCTTACTTTGTTAAAGAGATACGATATATAAATAATAAACATTGTTAGCAGACATACATATTAGAATATTTGCTTTTCTAAATTATAAAACAAACAAAAGAAGTGATAATGTTTGACAGATGATTGATGATGATGATTAATATATATCACTTCAATATTATTTACTTTTTTTTTATTTCAGGGATCCAACACCAGAAGTAAGTGATTTGCTACCAGTAAAGTGGTTACCAGCGAACAAAACGAACCCACACTCTCTGGTCATCGACAAAGAGTTCTCCACCACGCCGCTGTGGACCTCTGAAGCCCTTAAATACCTGCGAGATGTATTTGCCAAATATAGAAGGAAAAAAGATTGATTTTTAATATTTCATTACTAAATCCCTATTAATTTTGGTTTTCTTAAAAAATGATAGTTAATCAGCTGCACGCTGTATTCCGCACACACACATGTAGGAAGAGGGAACCTAGTGTTAAGACACTCCGTTCCCCACTTTCAGCGGAATTTTTAAGGCATTGCGTGTTGAGTAGCGGAACTCAACGCCGGGTTTTCGCCTTAGTGCCAGAGTGAAGAAATAAAAGTTTTAATAAATAATAATTCATCCTCTCGAGTGGAGATCAAAATACTAAATGTAATGCTAAGCACTAAATTGTGTGGAATAACACTTTAAAAATGTAACAAAAACATTAAATACTATTTTTTTCGTTATATCGTCCATTCTACTCGTACTTTCAATTTGTGGCATTCCTAAAATTTAAGTATTAAAATTAATAAGAATAGCGCATTGTGGAGTTCCGTCACTCCACATGAAATGTCTCGAAAATTAAGAATAAACGTAGCGATACAGGGTCTACCTGTAAAAGCAAAGGTTGTTGTGAGAGAGAGTACACGGAAACTTTCAAATAGATAGAGAGAGAGAGATACGAACGAAGCTAATACAAACGTTTTAAAGGTTAAAGCAAAAAAAAAGAATTGCACCCGAGAAAAATATATAATTTTAGTTATGTTGTGATTTCAGGAAAAAACTAGTAACTAGTAATTAAAATAAAATATGCAAGAAAAATAAAATACATATAATTAAAGTATATTGCTACTGTAATAAAACTTTATTTTTTTATTTTATTATAAAAAAAATTGTTAATTATTTTCCACTTAGAACACCGCGAAACACGTGTTCAATAAAATATTTTTAACAGATAAAAACTGAATTTAAATTTTTATAAAAATCGGTGGCAAAGATTTTTCCATATAAACTTTCAACCCCTTATTTGAACCCTTAGGGGGTGAATTCTTAAAAACCATGAAACACTTGTTCAATGAAATATTCTTAAGAGTCTGAATTTAAAATTTTATAATCGGTGTCAATTTAAAAAAAATCCATACAAACTTTCAACCCCTATTTCATCCCTTTAGGGTAAAAATTTTTCAAATTCCCTTCTTAGTGGATGTCCAGAATATGAAAATAAACATCTGCCCAAATTTCC
>JAATLQ010028045.1:4930-23843 GCA_013421005.1 Heliconius erato x Heliconius himera | reverse complement strand
GAAGCGAGGGTCGTACAAAGTAGTCAGAGTCAAAATCCGAGAAAAACAAAACAGTAGTCGTTGAAAATATCAAACAAACGGGAAAACATTCAAAATGTCGATGCGTTATGACACGAACGTAATGACAGAAGCAAATGTTTTTTTTTAATGTTTTTTATTTAATGGCCTGATTTTGCGATGACAAACAGAAGCAAAAATGCAAAAAATCATTAGACAAGGTGTGATTGTCAATCAGCTGTGTTAATCGATTAAGGCTCTAAATCTTATTTTTTTTCATTTTTCTCCACTTCCAGAATGTCAATTAATTTATTATTTGCTATTCTAAAAATAAAAAAAAATTGTAATTTTTTAGATTACATCTCAATTCTTTACGTGACGGCCCAAAAGTTTCATTCGCCTTTAATAAAAAATAATTCATCAAATAGAGTTAAACACTTACAACAGCATTTTGAATTAAAGCTATGGCCGATGAGATATGAGCAACTGTGGATGAATTCTTTAACTTTTAATTTATATTATAGCTCAAAATAAATAAATCGTCATTAAATACATAAGTGAAGTAAGTTTATTTTTGTATCGACATCTGTTGTATTAACAATAAAATTTTTAATTTATTGTTAATACAACAGATGTCGATACAAAAATAAACTGTCGATACAAAAAATGTAATTTTTTACATATACATATATTTTTTAGAATTTACTTATCTACATATTTCAGCATACTTTGGTCGTATGGTAATTTCACTTTCTTCTTTTAGATTTAGGGAAGTTTAAAATATAAATGTAAATAAATATTTCATTTCCTCGAGTGGGGATCAAACCCACTCGACATACAACCCGTAGATTAACAGGCACAGTTTGTGCCCCTGCGCCATGGCTGGCCTTACTCATAAATAGAGTTAATAATAACATGTTATTATATAACTCTATAGTTTTTCTTTTGTTACTTTGTTAAATGAGTTATATTTAATAACTCATTTAAAATCATTTAACATACATTTTTTCCTTGAAGTGTTAAAAATCTAGACATGTATCAATTGTAAGACTGATATTAGATGGCCTGTCTAGATTTTTAACACTTCAAGGAAAAATGTATGTTAAATGATTTTAAATGAGTTATTAAATATAACTCATTTAACAAAGTAACAAAAGAAAAATAATAGAGTTAACTAGATGCCAAATAAATGTTGATATTGCCTCTTTGTCCGTAAAATTATTCCAGAATACTATTAAAATATTACTTTTATTGAATAGTCTCAATTTATTTAAAATATATAAAGTAATACATAATTATTAACGGGGCGCCATGGAAGTACTAGTTACTTAACCTAACCACGTCAGTACTTAAAGGTTAATTTGTGTACTTCTGTCTAACCTGCCTTGTGTAGAATAGTTAAAATTATAAATGTAAAGTTAAAAAAAAGTATTTATATGTTTTTTTTATTTTGTTGAACGCTAGCTATAGGCAACGTGATTTAAGTTAAATAATTAATATTGGACAAGTGATGTGAAAAAATTGTAAGACGTACATTATCACATTTTTTAGTATTAATTTTAACTAATACAAACACGAGTTGCTTAAAATGTAAAAAAAAAAAATTTTTATTATTTCAATTTCTCATTGCCATAATATGTTAAATTAGCATAATTTGTCGAACACATTTATGTTAAAAAAAGTTAACATAAAACCATATATTTACTTGACAATTTATTTCTTTTATTATCGTAATAATATGTTGCTATCCGTTCATTGTGTTTTAATGGACTAATCCTATCACTTCGTTTTATTTTAGAACTGAAGAAAAAAACATTTTTATTTATTCATGTTTCATGAACAGCATTGAATCTAATAATGTCACGTGTACAGCGAGATTTCTCAGGATTCCTTCTTCTTAAGTTTTCAGTGGGAAACTTAAGAAGAAAAAAAAACACAAAAGTTTACGCGGATTAACAGTTGGGACGTATTCTTTACCAATCAATTAAATCCCTGATCCGTGGTTGATTAAGCATATTAAGCTGCTCATGACCAAACGCAATAGTGCACAGTCCAAATACAAGAATATTCCTATTGATGAAAACTTTCATAAGTATGGTAAGGTCTATGGAAAATATGAAGCAAAAACATACAAAAGCTTTTAACTGCGTTGGATTAGATGCCTAATTTTTGTGCTCCAAGGAACTGTAAACCTGAATATCTGATATTAATTTCAGATTGATATCTCAACGCTATCTCAAGTAAAATGGGCTTGACAGACGAACATACAGACAACAAAGTGATCCTATAAGGTTTTTTCATTTTGAGTTACAAAACTCCAAAAATGAATTAAGTAATAAATTTTAGTTTAGTTATGCATTAAATTAATTGATATTAAAGTGTTTTGGGAATTAATTTGACTATCGTATTTAATAGTAAAAAAAATATCGTGTATACAATTAATAATTCAATACAAATAATATCAAACAACAAAACATTGAAAACTAAAGACTTAAGATCAATTCAGTAAAACAGTTGTATAAGGTAACTCTTTTAGAAAGTAGTAATTTTGTGAAACAACATACTTTAAATTGATATAATTTTTTTATTTTATAAAAATGGCTTTTATGTTGGTCCATAACCCCCTCTATCTTTTAATGTTAGTCCCATTATAATAGCTTCAACTGGTCCGGAGCTTAGCCAGGATAAACTTAGAGACAGGCAGTTAGAAATGTTAAAATTGTTTAATTGTCTTTTGGTATCGTGTAAATAACCATATACACTTGAAAAAACACAGTTATATTGATATCAAAGACAGACTTATGATATATTTGATATAGGTAAACAGTAATTTAAGATTCCCGCATATAGCAGAGGATACAGAGGGAATCTAGTGTTAATACAGTGTTTTCTCCACTTTCCGTGCAATTTTCGAGGCATTGAGTGGCGGAACTCAACGCCACGCTTTGCCTCGATACCAGAGCGAATGGTGCATACATTTCTTTACATGGCTGCCTCTCTCAGAACAGTGTTGCCATAGCACGTTTGCTATGGCATATTGCAGATTATTATTATCATCGGAAAATATAGCAAGTTAACAAACAGTTGCATAAAATAACTGTTATAGCAATTACTAAATTTGTCAAACTAAGTACTTTAAATTGATATAACTTTTTTATTTGTGAATTATCAGTAAATTATTGTTGTTGTGTACGGAATCTCGCCAGAATCGAATAGTGAACCTCAATGAAGTTGGTAATGCGATTCTGAGATTAGCAATAACAAACACACAGACAAACAGACAAAAATTTTAAACATTATTGTTTGGTATTCTACTCCGTTAATAAAGATCCCCAAAATATTTTTGTCTTAAATATCTTCCAAGTACAGACACCGAGACGTTTCTTTTTTTTACGGAGCGACACCGGGTGAGTAGGGAAGAGGGTACTCTGTCCCAGAAGAAATGCAAGCACTACCTGGCTGCTTGAGAGGAGTCGACGACTGTAAGGGCGCCCCCTGCGGGGCTCGAACCTCGGCTTACAATCGTCGAGCGGGCTGGGGATTTTCCCTATGCTAAACAAAGCCAGCCGCGACGTGAAGCCGCGACTGGGGACAAAAAGGTCGACGACGGTGTTTGTGTCGTGTATGTGTAGAGTGTCTCCTACCTATATACGGGGCGTTTGCTAACGTAATGGCGTCATCGGGGTCTAAAAGGACGCTTCGCGGGCGTCTTCTTTTAGGGTGCGCGTTGGGTGTGTAATCACACGCCGTTTTTATTAGGGGGTTCGCGTGCGAGCCTGCGCGCTCGAAGTAGCGCGTCGCTAAGCGCTTGCAGTGCTCGTTAATCGATTCCAGTTCAAAATCTCTATAGTAGGTCAACGTTACGTACGAACCAGGGGCAGCCTGATGCGATACGTAAAAAATTATTTTGTACAATTTGAAGGGGAGCAAGCTTAGTGTGCGCGAACGCGACACAAGCGTATGACATTATTGGCCTTACACAAGTTTTGTATAATGTCAGCTTATGTCTAAGTGACATTTTACTCCGCTTGTTAATGAGCCAGAAAAGACGATTGAGAACGAATTTTGCTTTATTGCAAACCTTCGTGATGTGGGGTCTGAAAGAGAAACTAGAGTCTAGAGTGACACCTAGATATTTGACTTGTTTTTCCCAAGGGATGGGCTTGTCTAATAGACGAATGGTAGAGATCTGTATATGACGAGCCATAGGGAAGATGATGGCTTTGCTTTTATCAGGATTAACTTCGATTCTCCATAGGCGGAACCACTCACCGAGTGCGTGGGCCGCTTTCTGAAGTCTCTCAGCTAGTAGGCGTGTGTCATGCGAAGAAGTATATAGGGCTGTATCATCCGCGTACATAGCCAGGTGAACAAGCCCTATGCGGGGTATGTCACTGGTGTATAGCGAATATAAAATAGGAGAGAGGGTTGAACCCTGGGGAACGCCTGCGCGGAGGAGACGGAGAGAAGAAAGAGTGCCTTCGACTTTATAACGAAAGTACCTGTTTGACAGAAAGTCCCGCAGGATGTGCACGAGACAGTCTGGCAAGCCAGCACGCCTCAGCTTGAAAATCAAGCCGTTGTGCCAGACCTTGTCAAAGGCTTTCGCTATGTCGAGAAAGATGGCAGCAGTGTTACTGCGAAGTGAGGTCCTCACGTGGTGACGAGCGATGTGCTCTACCACGCGGTGGACTTGGTGAATGGCAGAGTTTCTCTTTCTGAAACCAAACTGCTCATTGATGAGCGGACAATAGGTCTCTACCGCCTCAGAGAGTGTAATAAGTATGATTCTCTCATATAATTTACCTAAACAGCTGAGAAGGCTGATAGGTCTATAGCTGGAGGGTAAATTCCTCGGCTTGTTAGGTTTTGCAATACCTATAACGATGGCTTCCTTCCACTCGTCGGGGAAGGAGCACGACTTTAAAAGAGAATTAAAGATAATGACCAGTAGAGATATGAACTGAGCCGGAAGGGACTTGAACGTTCTATTTGATATTTTGTCAGGCCCCGGGGCCTTTCTATCTTTAAGGTTTTTGATGAGGGCTTTGACCTCATCGGTCGAGGTCGGGCGAAGCGGTTCCCCTTGCGGGGGCGTCGACGCCCATTCTGCGACCGCGGAATCCACTCTTTCGATGTGGCTCGGGTCGCAGGGCTGACCACTCGGGGTACATTGAGCCTCTAAACTATCAGCGAGACATTCCGCTTTTTCGGTGTCGTCGGCAGCAATTGTATGATCGGGCCTAATAAGAGGAGGCATAGTCGAGAGACAACCGAGACTCCCCCACTTTCTGCCGAATTCTGGAGGCCTTGCGCGTTGAGTGGCAGAGCTCAACGCCGCGCTTAACCTCGATACCAGAGCGAAGAAATGGAAATATAAATTTAAGTAAATATTTCATCTCCTCGAGTGGGGATCGAACCCACAACCAGTCGGTTTTACAGTCACACCTCGTGCCACTGCGCCACCACTGGCCTCTATAATTCAGATTTATAAATTTCATTTATATAATAGCTAAAAATAAATAAATCGTCATTAAATACATAAGTGAAGTAAGTTTATTTTTTATCGACATCTGTTCTATTAAAAATAAATTAAAATTAAATATACATTTATTTTTCAGAATTTACTTATCTACATATTTCAGAATACTTTGGTTGTATAGTAATTTCACTTTCTTCTTTTAGAATAAGGGTAGTTTACCAAATATTGATTATTATTACTACATGATGATTTATGTCAAACTTGTATAAGTGAAATACAGAAAGATTTTTAGGGAACTTCCAAAGGGACTTTTGGGACAATATAGACTACAATTTTAACTCTTAATTTTTGTGCGATCGGTATTTACGCAGCCAAACTTGCGTTTGTCGTGTAAGTGAAAGCTATAAAAAATAACAATTTGGTTGGTATTGGTCCATACTTATCGGGGGTTCCCAACCTTTTCTTGATCAAGGACCACTTTTATATCATTCTTGGTAGCATTTACAGTAGATATATTTCTCAAGAGAACTTTCTCAAGACTTTATATACAAAAAATACATTAAATAATCATGTTAAGGAAGTATCAAATATGTTTAATGAATTAAACTTAATGTCATCTTATGTTATCTGTTAAAATAGCGTGAAGCTAATTAAACTTAATGTTTGTATGTAATAGCATATGCATGTAGGTATGTAGGTATAGTAAAAAATAACTGTAATAATTAAACAGAAACTTCGCCTTACCATCATCAGTCATAAAATTAAAATCGTTCGCGGGCCATTTCTGCGGACCACTGGTTGGGAACCACTGATATATATCAACTAGCGGCTCGCCCACGGTTTCGCCCGCTTAAAATACATGAATACTGATTTAATAAGCACAATTGATTGACAACTATAATGACTTCTAATATGATTTTTTTACGACATTATCGTCAAAGAATTTTTGATTGTTTTAAATAAAAAAATACTGCCATTGTTGATATATGATATTTATAAAATATACATAAAGCTAATTATGTATTACACGTATATATTTTTGTAACTTTATGTTCTTTTTACCTATATAATATACGTCTCATCATAATTCTAAAACTCTGTTAAATATGCTGATGTCAGTGAATAATTTAATTTAGGTTGTAGGATTTATAATATTCTTTGTAAAATAACTGTATTAATTGCATATTAACTCCTGTACAGTTTTTAAATTAGTTACATATATTATATGAACGAACCAACCAAAATATTTTTGTATTTACTTAATATTTCTTTCAAGATCGTACTTTATCTCTGTGTTGAATTAATTACGACTTAAACTTAACTGTTATGATTTATGAAGGTAATCTCCACTAACAATTCAATTTTGTTTACTTTATTGTATAAAATATTATATAATAGTGCTCAAAAGTGTATATTTTTATCAACAGTCATATAAACCAGACGTTTCGAATGTCATTCTTTAGCCAGGGTCATACCAGCGCGATTGCTATATAATATCCGCAGGCAAACTAATACCTTGAGTTCATTCAAATGACGATAACTTTTTTTTTAATGAACTGATTTTGATGAACCAAACTTTAGAACCTAAATTGAGTTAAAACAAAGTAATTGGTGAAATTTTCAAGTAAATCGGTTTAGTACTTTCAGAGAAAAATGCGGACAAAAATATATCGACAGACAGACAGACAGACAAGAAATTTAAAAAAAATCTTTTTGCTTTCTATTATTCTTTTTAAGTGTCCCTCTATCCATTTCAGTCAAAATTACTAAATGTACAGACAAAATATCTTTACTGTCTTATTATATATAGAGATTTTATTGCAGGTATATAAAATTATTCAACTACTGATTTTGCAAAATGTGATGCAAAACATTATGGTTATCAATATAGGCTACATGATAGTGCTTATCCAAATAGATCATATTTATTAACACAAGTTCTTAATCGAAGTAGTGAAGCGAAACTGCAAGCAAGCGCATATTAAACCAGGAATATAATAGAAAGGTATCATGATAACTTATTATTACTATAAGATGTATAAGATTAATAAAATTAAACTGGTTTAGATATTATTTAACCTTACGTTTAACCCATTTAGACCCATACCTTAACTAGCAGTAAATAAAAAGTTTTTTAAGTAATAATTAGTAGATTCCGATGTAATAAAATAAAAAATGTAAAAAAAATAATTATTTTACTTTATTTTAATAATAAAAAAAAGCCGTCCTCAAATGGGGCCACTGGGCTCAAGTGATATGAAAACTTTCGAAACATTTTTTTTCGACGCAAAGTGTTTTACAACACTTTTTGCATTGCCAACGTGCCTTTTTATGAAACACTGCACAACTTAGTTGCTGGGAAAGTTTTTGGGGGTAGTGTCCCACCCACAGGCAAATTTGGCACTGCAGAAGCTACTGGGCGCATAGATACGCTGCTGTTTCCGTCTCTCAAATAGTGACGAGTGATGTAACGTCGAAAATCAAGCTGATCTATCTTGTTTGTATTGCTTAGTATGTGTAGGCGCCATGAATTTGCAACAGCGAGATCCAGCATGTATGTAAATAAAACCCACCACCATCTTTTACCATGTAGAGCAGTATGATACAGGGAAATAGATTGATCTGCCTGATCCACCCCGCCCATACCCTTGTTACAGTTTTGAAAAACGTGCGAAATGCCAACGTCCATTTTTTTCTTTTCTACAGCACTCCATCTCTACTTTATCCAGAGGAAGAACGCTGTCAAAATTTGACCCCATTGTGCAGACGCTGTTGTCCAACCATCGCACAAATAAAATTCGGTCGACTTAGTCCAAGCGGTTTTCATTCATAATTCATATCCTTTACTGTTGTGAGAGGACAATTTGTAGTTCTACTTTCGCGAACAATACCAGTTGTTCGATAACCAGCCTGTTGTAAATCTCGAAGCAATACGTAACCAGAAAAGAAATTGTCGAAGTATATGACACGGTCATTAGCATTAGTATCCAGTTTGTTGAGTAGTTGTTTGACTACTCTTGTACCCAAAAGCTCTGTAGGATTGCTCCTAGAGTTTTCTCTCAGTATAAGTCATTTGTCAATTATTTCTATTAGTAAACACTTCCACCCTGTCTGGTTTGTCTCGTGGAATAGCAGTGCTTTGTATGTTGTCATCATCTCCTTTTACTTCATCGGTAACCACACTTGATTCTGGAGGCAGCGCAACTCTCTCAACTCTCTCCGACGTCTTCTTCTTCAATAATTACTGCTTCAATTGCTTCTTGAAGACTCTGGACTTTATTGTAACCGCTAAATGTTCTACGTATCATTATGAACTTGAGATGGACCTACCAATAAAAAAATATTTTTTACTTCTGATGTGCCCATTGGCCCTAATTGGGGACAGCATAGTAAAAGCTAAATTTATCTTATTACAACTCTTCTTTTCTAATTAAAAGTAATTATATTATATAATATACTATGTAATTGAGTATGTTTTGTACCAAAACAAATGTAACTAGAAGAAAAAGTTAAGAATAAAAAATACTTTCTTTTTGCCTTCACTAATTTATGCAACAGCTCCACAAAAGGCACAAAATGAACAGTTATAAATGTATTTTAAATGACTTTTACGGCTACAACATAAAGATACACTATTTATCGACACAATTGTAGACATGAACTGCATAAACATTAAAACATAAAAATAACGAGGGTACTTTTATAAATGTCCCCATTTGGGCACGGCGGGTCTATATGGGTTAAAGAAATAAAAATTAAATATAAAAAAATTGTATGGAAAAAAGATATGGACCATATGTTAAAGTGGAAGCTATGAGATTTTGGGTAAATAAAAAAAAATAAAAATATATTTATTAGAATTATGTGTAACTAGTATTAAACCTGTTTGTATCACTAGAGGCCAGTTGTGGTGCAGGGGCACAAAGTGTGACTGTAAAACCTACTGGTTGTGGGTTCGATCCCCACTCGAAGAGATGAAATAATTACTTAAATTTATATTTCCATTTTCTTTGCTCTGGTGTCGAGGCAAAGCGTAGCATTGAGTCCTGCCACTCAACACGCAATGCCTCCAGAATTCGGCAGCAAGTGGGGAACGGAGTGTATTAACATTATGTACCCTCTGCCTATCCTGCTGTATGCGGGATACAGCGTGAAGCTGATTTATTTATTTATTCGTATTCACTAATTATATCCGTAATATATATATATATATATATATATATATATATATATATATATATATATATTATTCTATAAATATATATATATATATATATATATATATATATATATTTATAGAATATTTGAAAGATAATTTCCTATTATGGCACTCCACTTGCAGAGATTTTAATTTTATGGGAGTACCAGAATGAGTAGACCTTCATGACATAGTACATAATAGGGACAACATTTCAGTAGGATATATCACAGAAAGGACATCTTTCATAAATCATTTCCTTATAAGATTAATAATTTTTAATGTATTTTATATTTATTAATTGTTAAAGGAGTGAAAAGAGTGTTAATAAATTATATTTTTACTTTTTTTGGAGTGTATGTATAAGAAAAACAATATGTATTGTATTTTTTTTATTATTAAAGAAAATGTAACCTATTTTTTTTATTTGTCTCTTATATTAATATTTTTTATTTCTTAATTTGACTTATACTTAATATTGTTAATTTGTTTTTTTGTATTTTGGGACTTAAAGATTTGTTATTTCATTAAAAATAGTTTTTAAAGGAGTTTTGTAAGAAGTAATAATTTTAGCACATATATGAAGATTTCGCTAATTTAAAATTTCTACGTAAAACGGAATTATCGATAGGGCAAGGAGGGCCCTGTAATCTATCGTTGAACATAAGTTGACATTGCCTGGATTGGTTATTGGCATGCAGGTTCGAGATTGAATAGATATGTGGAACAATCGAAGATTGACGTTAACCCGAGATAGGAGATACATTATTAATGTTGGGCGTTAGAGCACAAA
The DNA here is from genome assembly GCA_013421005.1 of Heliconius erato x Heliconius himera. Taxonomy (NCBI): domain Eukaryota; kingdom Metazoa; phylum Arthropoda; class Insecta; order Lepidoptera; family Nymphalidae; genus Heliconius; species Heliconius erato x Heliconius himera. The sequence goes on along the minus strand of JAATLQ010028045.1, from coordinate 13,373 downwards.
AATATCTATCTTCTAAATCATCGCAATCAAATGACGATGAAATATGAGGGTTTATGCTTCGTTATTTGTCGTATTTTCTAACAAAACTATAGGGTACTTCCCGTTGATATACAATTGCAAAATTTATTAAGAAGTTAAAACTTACGGCACGTATAAAGGAAAATTCCAAATTTATATTTAATTATTATTGTATTTGTGTCACAAGAAAAAAAACCATTAGGTACAAATTTCAATCTGTACTTAATTTGATACAAAATTACAACTTTAATAAGTTATTCATGTATCTCCAATCATGAAACTGGTACGAAACTCTCGGGTCATGAGTACGACTTGAACTTGACCGGAAATGTTGATTATTTTATAGATTATATAAAAAATTCTAAAAACGTGCTTTCTATGTATATTCTGTATATCAATTATATATTAAACTAATAATATATGATACTAATTTAAAAGCTGTACAGGAGCTAATATTAGCTATTTTACAAAGAATATCGTGAATACTTATCCAAATCAATTAATTAATAATTAAGGCTGTTTGTAATATCCCTATTTCTTAAATGAATAATCATGTAATTCAAACCGCCAAAGCCGCGGGCAGGCCGCTTATTATGAAATAAATTTTCATGATTTGCACATTTCATTAGTAGTAAAATTCGACACTTTATTAACAATTAATGTTAAAAGTTGTTTAGATCGCTTCCAAAACTAGCTGGATTTGTCCAAAATATTTTGCTCCCTCAACTCCCTTTTCAACGTTTCATTTGGATATCGTCGCATATCTATAATGTTGACACCCGTTTCAAAGTTTTTTTTAATGAAAAGGACAAGGCAAACGAGCGTTCGGGCCACCTGATGGTAAGTGATTACCGCCGCCCACGACCCCGTGCAACACCAGAGGAGCTACAGGTGCGTTGCCGGCTTTTTGAAGGTACCTATGTCATATCGACCTGGAAACACTGCCGCGAGTAGGCCATTCCACAGTTTCGTGGCGCGTGGAAGGAAGTTCCTACGAAACCGCACAGTAGTGGCTTGCCACGTATCCACGTGATGTGGATAATATTTTATCCACATCACGTGGATACCTATGATGTACTGTGCGGTTAGAAAATTCGGCGGCAGGTAATAGGTCAAACAGTTCTTCAGAACACTCCCCATGATAAATGCGATAGAGAACGCACAGCGAGAAGACGTCTCTACGTAAAGTCAAAGTATCAAGCCTTTCACAGATTATTGGGTCCCCAATGATTCGAATGGCTCTACGTTGTATGCGATCAAATGGTTCAAGCTGATACTGGGGTGCACCAGCCCAGAAATAAGAACAATACTCCATATGAGGCCGAACCTAGGCCCTATATAGGGCCAAACGGTGTTTTGGCGTTAACGCGCAAACTTGTGTCTTCAGGGGGTTGAACTAAGTTCCTTTCACCCCATGAGGAGACATTGTCGAGGAACGCCTCAACAGAAGACACAAGTTTCGAAAGTTTAATAGGTTGGATTTCGCAATATATTATTACGGGACTAACATTGAAAGATAATAATAGCTTCAACTGCTCCGGAGCTTAGCCCGGATAAACAAAGAGACACGCAGTCAGAAGTGTTAATATTGTTTAATTGTCTTTTGGTATCGTGTAAATAACTATATGCACTTGAAAAAACACAGTTATATCTATATAAAAGATAGACTCTTTAATTTTATGTATAGATGTATAGATGTAGGTAAATAGTAATTTCAGGTTCCCGCATATAGCATGAGGATGCTGAGGGAATCTAGTGTTAATACAGTGTTTCCTCACTTCCTGCGTAATTTTCGAGGCATTGAGTGGCGGAACTCAACGCCACGCTTTGACTTGTTACCAAAACGAAGAAATGAACATATTAAATTAAAACCAAATCAGCTTCGCGCCGTATCTCGCACACAGGGCAGGTAGAGGCAACCTAGTGTTATGACACACCGTTGCGTGTTGAATAGGGGAACTCAACGCCGCGCTTTGTCTCGACACCAAAGCAAATGGTGCATATATTTCTTTACATGGCTGCCTATCTAAAAACAGTGTTGCCATAGTATGTTTGTAGTTTATTTCACAAACAAAGTGTCTTAACACTATGTTCCTTTTGTCTAACCTGCTGTGTGCAGGATACTGCGTGGGCTGATTTATTTATTTTATATAAATCTTTTCTCTTTATAATATTAGTATAGAGATTTTCCTGAGTGTAAATTTTACAGATATATATTAATAATCTATCTAAGACTTACACGCATATTTTTTTTCTTTATCCGCTATTTATTATTTATATTAATAATGAATTTTTTTTGCAACTTCAGTAATGGCGCGATAAAAATAAAACTTTAATGCTTGTACATACTAAAATGCACAACTTATACACGCTCAGAGATATCAATTCAGAAGAACAAGCTGCAGCAAGAAAAGCAGCTCAGCAAATCAGAGCAGCTGAAATTTGCAGACGAGAATCTCGAGAACAGCGTAATGAAAATCTCTGACGTAATATATTTTAATGTGAAGGCCTGAGACTGGCATATAGAGTATATTAAGAAAGCGTGACAAAAAAGGACCGAATACCAGTCGTGCGTTGCGTTAACACGTGCATGTTTTTTGCTTTACTTTCGTATAAGAAATAGACATTAATTATTCTCCATATTCTAAAATTACATAAGCTCCCTCAATCAACCCTATTACACGCGGTATACAGTAGAAAACTGAAAAAAATACTATTAAAATTTTCGGGAATTCTTAATTGATCTCCACAATTAAGAATTGATAACAGTCAAATTGTCAGCTAAGCTGGCAACTGTTTTAAAAATCAATGAAGTATCATTAGCAAACAATACTATCTCATCTAACTTTATATGGTAAATCATTATTATATATAGAGACCAGTCGTGGCGCAGCGGCACGAGGTGTGACTGCAAAATCGACTAGTTGTGGGTTCGATCCCCACTCGAGGAGATGAAATATTTACTTAAATTTATATTTCCATTTCTTCGAGGTTAAGCGCGGCGTTGAGTTCTGCCGCTCAACACGCAATGCCTCCAGAATTCGGCAGAAAGTGGGGAGTGTCTTAACACTAAGTTCCCTCTGCCTACCCTGCTGTGTGCGGGATACAGCGTGAAGCTGATTTATTTTATCATTAATATATTTTAAAAAGAGAAAAGGACCAAGAACTGACCCTATGAGACTCCCATACTGACCAATGCCCTAGGTGATTTCTTGTTATTCACATCGACCCTCTGAACACTCAGCTATATCCAAGAATTGATCAAATAGAATACACATATATTAAAGTATAATATTTATTAAATGTAGTTATTATGCTTTTTATATATAGAATATCAAAGAGTATGTTTTATAGGCTAAGACAGATAAAATAAAAATCATTTCTTTTTATTTGTATGCAATTTATTAAACACCTAAATAGAAACAATGATAAACTGTCCAAAAAAAATTGTTTGTCGAAACATTAATGACTACTATTGTTAGTTACTTCACTCGCTTTTGAACTACCAAGATATTCTTGTTTAATCATATCTGCCCCCATTTCACCTATCATAATTGTAGGACCATTGATGTTTCCACTTATCGGGTTTGGCATAATACTAGCATCTATAACACGTAGCTTTTTGGCACCATATACTTTTAAGAAATTGTTTACCACAGCGCTTTCAATATTTGGACCCATTTTACACGTTCCTACAGGATGGTATACAGTTAAAGCAACATTTTTTACGAAACATTGCCAATAATCATCGCTTTGGAACTGGTACTTATTACATTGGGTAATATTTATTCTCTGAACAAATGCATTTATCGATTTGAAAAATGGGGCATTTACTATTTTTACCAATTTCTTTATACCCTCGACTGATGCTTGCACATCTCTTTTATCTTCAAAATAACTATATTTAATCATAGGCTTATCGTTAGGATTTGATGATCTTAAAGTTATTACACCTTTAGACAATGGATGTAAAAGATGAACGCTAAATAGATATAATGGTTTTTGTGCATTAAGGTCTATAAAAGAAGCCGCAATCTCATCTTTAAAAATACCAAAACGTGCTTTCAGGCTTGTTGTATTTTTTGAAAATAAAGCAAAATGATTTTGGAATTCAGGATACGACATACTTTCATTACGAGAATAAAATGCATTTACATCGCTGAAATACGGCTGTGACAACAAGCCACTTTTATTGTACATATATTTGATTACTTCAAATTGGTTAGGGTTTGTATCATAATATTCAACGTCGTCCCCGTAGATAGGAATAGGAACATAACTGTGATCCTGTAAATTCTTACCTACTTGAGTTGAGTTAATTTTAACTGTAATTTTTTTAGATAGCAAATGATTTTTGGGACCTATTCCAGACAACATCAGTAGCCGCGGAGAATTAACAGTCCCAGCACTGACAATTACTTCCTTGTTTGCATAATATGTTTTTTTTACACCATTCACAGTTACATTGACACCATAAGCTTCGTTATGATCATTAAGAAGAACTTTAGTTACAAACGCCCCGGTAACGATTTTTAAATTATTTCGTTGTAAATTTGGTTCCAAATAGGCTGTATAGGTACCACGTCTTTTGCCATTAGCAGCAGTCCCTCTTATAATTCCAGCCACGCCACATCCTTTAAATTTTGCTGCGTTAATATCTTTGACTTTTTTATGTCCAATGTACTCCCAAGAGTCTAAAATTTTCTGAGTAATGTATCTGTATGTGCTATTGAAAGTATTTAAAACTAAAGGTCCGTTACTTCCATAGTAACTTTTTATCTCAGGATCTTGCAGTAAATTCGAATCTTGCAAACTTTCAAATTTTTTATATATCGATTTAACATTTTTAGGTGTCCAACTGGGATTTCCTCCATCTACCCAAGATTGAAAATCGGCATCTCTACCTCTTGTATATATCATTGCATTCATTGAACTGCACCCGCCCAACATTTTTGCCTGTGGCCAAATTACCTGTCCAGTTTTTAGCCCTCGATGGTAAGTGCCATCTTTTTCAGTTGCATATTGCCAGTCATAATTACTGCCATAAAGTTGACGACTTAAATATGGTATCTACAACAATTTTTATAATATTTTTTAAAATTACAGAAGTAATAAATATAAATTAAATTAATAATCAAATATATTAATCAAAGCTATTAACATATGTTTTATAAAAATAAGTATTATTCCCTTACATCAGACTCTAAGGGTGGCTTGGGACCCGCTTCCAGAAGTAGCACTTTCCAAGTGGGAACTTCACTAAGACGAGCCGCTAGTGCAGCTCCCGAGGATCCTCCTCCCACGATCACAAAATCATACTTTTCTAAATCTAAAATATAAATACAAAAGTAGAGCTTAATTTCTTATCTTAAAACTAAAATGATTGACTTACATTGAAATATTATAAGAATGTTATAAAAGCTTATTGAAGATATTATCAATAACTCATTTTGTTTGTTAGACATTTTTCAGAACGTACGTTTCAGTAATGGATAACTAAAAAATTGTATAGCTATTGTAACATACACATATTATAGTGACGTACTTATGTATGTCATTGTTGTTATATAATTTGTAATAAAATAAGTGATTTTAACATTTTTAAACTGTCATTCCACACTTAGGAAAGAAAAATACTTATTTAGAAAACGTATAAAAATTTAAACGTAGCGGGACTCGAACCCGCGCCTCCTGGAAACCAGGTGCTCTGACCACTATGCCATATGTTCTCATCAAGCTACGTCGAAATTTTTATATGATTATTACAAATTATTTATGTTGTTAGCATCTCTGTAGAGAGATTTTTACAAATTTCCGCTACCCAAAGATTATTTACCTACCTGGTCGGTTTTATATGTAAGTGTGGAATAACACTTTAAAAATGTTAATAATATTTAGTACATAGCATTCTCTCTTGCCAGACGATAATTCTTAGTAATTACCTTTGGGTAGCGGAAATTTGTAAAAATCTCACTACAGAGATGTACTGTAAATGTGATAATAGTGGGATCGATGATCCCACAATTATCACATTTACATTCACAAGCTTATGCCCCTATGTTGCGAGGGCCTCTCATTTTTAATAAAATAAAAAAAAACATGTCCAATAAAAATAAACTTAAATGTTAAAAATTAAATGGTAAACTTACTTCTTGGGGCATGACTCGGTGTGTCCCATACAAAACACTGTGATGCAGCTAATAAATTAATTGCCGACGCGAACAGCTGTGACGCTGCTCCTGTGGTTGTCGCGCAACCAGTTGTCCCATTGCTAATGAAAAATATATTTTATATTAACAAACTGTAATTGTTTTATACACTTAAATAATAAAATGATAATGAAGTGTTGTTCCACATTTAGAAGTATGAAATGAATCTCCCGACTGTTTAGTACCAGATGTAAATACTACGATGTTATTAAGTACACTCTGACTCTTCAATAAGAATCAATTATATATACAAACAAAGTAAAAAAAAATAGCATATTTATCTCTGTATGGTAAAGGAGTGCAGAAAGTCAATATATTTAATTTATATGTAAAGGAATACAGAGTATTTCTTTAAGATATTTAAAATTGGCGCGCGTTTTACGAGGCTACGTGATTGGCCCTGGTGTTTGTGTAGATGGCACCACATTGTAAGAAAGGCATAAGAGTGAGCTTGGATATGGCGTCGTAAACGTATAGTGAATTTAAAAGTTAAAGTTACTATAGTTATGTATGTAGTATATATATGGTTATAGGAACAAGAGTGACAAATAGACTTTTGATGTCGTTTCTTTGAATTTTCAGGTGTGTATCATTGTAAACTCTAATTAATTGATGTCAATTAAAATTTAAAATATTAAACAAGAGCAACGTATCATTTATTTGTCGTAAAAAAAGTATAATAAAAGATATTAGATTTATATATATTTTAAATAATCCATTAAAATATATTATTTGAATAAAATAAGTATAGCAAGCTTTACAACAATGCTATATCAACGTATATTTTAATTCCGTATCAGAGGGTCCAATAATTTTTGGTTCCAATAAGAAAAAGTATTTTTTTTTTATTTTAAAGTAAAAAAAAATATATATTTTTTGACATTTTTTTAAGTGTTATTGCCCACTTAGGAAAGAAAAATACTTATTTAGAAAACGTATAAAAATTTTAACGTAGCGGCCTCGCGCCTCTTGGAAATCGTCCAAGCGCTCTATGCGATAGTGTTGAACGTATTTTATACGTTTTCTAAAAAAATAATATATGTTTTATAAAAATTAAAAAAATAAATTTATTTTTTTTATGTTTGTTTAAAAAACTATTTGAAAAGAAGAAAAATACACTGAAAATCTAAACTGAGAATATAGATATTTTACAAAAAAAATTGAATGCCTGTAATTTTTTTAGATGGATTGATTCAAATTAAAATGATAGATAATAATGAATTAGTTGAGCAATAATGAAATATAATAATTATTGACTTAAGAAGCAATTGACAGTGCTATATAAATTATAATAAATCATATAGAGTTTACATCTGGAATACGATTTTACATTATTGACATACAAATATTACACATATTTAAAAAAAAATAATTCATCAAATAGAGTTAAACACTTACAACAGCATTTTGAAGTAAAGCTATGGCCGATGAGATATGAGCAACTGTGGATGAATCCTTTAACATTTCATTTATATTATAGCTCAAAATAAATAAATCGTCATTAAATACATAAGTGAAGCAAGCTTATTTTTGTATCGACATCTGTTGCATTTACAATAAATTAAAATCAACAATAAATTATAATTAATTTTTCAGAATTTACTTATCTACATATTTCAGCATACTTTGGTCGTATGGTAATTTCACTTTCTTCTTTTAGAATTAGGGTAGTTTACCAAATATTGATTATTATTATTACTAAATGATGATTTATGTGAAACATGGAAAAGTCAAATACAAAAAGATTTTTAGGGAAGTTCCAAAGGGACTTTTGGGACAATATAGACTACATTTTTAACTCTTAATTTTCGTGCGATCGGTATTTACGCAGCCAAACTTGTGTTTGTCGTGCAAGTGAAAGGTATTTAAAATAACAATCAAATAGGTCAAAATCAAAACAAAACAATAAAATAGGTCGGTATCGGTCCATATATATTAATAATAGAAGGTAAACAACCACTCAACCGATATTTTGTTTGTCTGTTTGTTCGCGAATCACGCAATAACTACCGGACAGAAATGGAAGATTTTTTGCATGGTGTTGCTGAGGATCTTTTATCTATATATATACACACACACATATATATATATATATATATATATATATATATATATATATATATATATATATATATATATATATATATATATATATATATATATATATATATATATATATATATATATATATATATATATATATATATATATATATA
>JAATLQ010028044.1:88003-101664 GCA_013421005.1 Heliconius erato x Heliconius himera | reverse complement strand
AGTTAGTTACAAAATTATCGTACACGAGTCGTTTCTTGTTTTTTCTTATTCGATAGTTTGAACCATCCCGCTTTTTTTTCTTTCGGTATCGATATAGAACGCGACACTCTTTCCCGATCATCTCGATTCAAAATCTCACTCGATTGACTCTTCTTATTGTCTCTTTTTCTTGACATAGTGCTGTGCGATGCATCATTTTCCTTCCCTCGTTCCCTATCTCGTCTGTATAGTGTTGTGCTGCTGCTTGTTAATCGATTTTGACTATTTGGTCTGCGGCTTAACGTTGACTGACTATTCGATTTATTTTTTTGCAAAATCGATTCATTCCGCGGTGTCGATGATGATTTTTTAAATCGCTCATTTTCTTTTTTGGGTTTTCTCGGTTTTTGTTCGTAGTGTACGTCGTATTGATCGTTGTAGTGGCGTGGAGTCCAAGGAGCGAAGAGGGAGAAGCTCTTAGTACTGCTTCGGACTTGGATATTGGAAGACATTACGGAGGAAACGTCATCTCGGGAACGGTTTCTTGTTAGACGGCCGGGGTCGGGGATATCACCAACTGGAATTTTTAATTGTATTTTAAAATTATTTTTTATTTAGAATGATTATGTGAAATTTGATTTTTTGAAGTAGTTCGATCTTTCAAGTTTTACAAATTCGCAGAAATCTCTTATAAGACGTATTTTTCATTTCATTTTTCATTTTTTATAGAACATCTCAATTTGTTGAGTTGACAAGAAAAAGGAACATACATATTTGAAATATTAATAATTCTTAAAATGTAATTTAAATCCGAGACTGTCATGTTTGTGAAATAATTACATAATAACTGGGATTAGATAGACACAAGAATAAAAGAAAGAAATACTAAAATACAAAAGACATTTACTTAAAGCCTATATTTGTGCAAAATGCATAAGATATAAATAACTTAAAGCATTTGTGAAAGACCAAGGAATATTTCGTTTTCGCATGGTCTTAACATTTTTGGTAAAAAAAAACTAAAAAGTCATCGTGGTGCAGTGTGTCAGCGTTTGATTTGGTAACGCGACAGTTGTGGACTTGGTGCAGTTGAGTGGGAATTCATAATGTCTCGTAAATATGGCGGTGTGTGCAAAAATAGAGTGTTAATAGTATTTTTTCTCTGCGTTTCTTGCTATATGCGAGATACTACATGAAGATTACCTGTAGTGGCATGTAAATAAACAACGCTTCGTTGAGACTGCTGACTCGAATCGCCTTCAGTACTGCTCTCTGCGGAGGTGGCTACTGGTGTACGACGACGGGACCTGAAATAAAAAAAATGCTTGTTTATTAATTTAAAAAAGGAGGTCATCAGTTTTACACGTTTGTATGTGTGATAATGTTAGAATTCGATACTTAGTATGATGATCTCTTCTACATACATATATTTCTAAGAAGCATACTGTGTGAAAATTTTATAGGTAATATATATTTTTATATATTCTTGTATTGTTGTTTATAAATTTCTCAAAAACAAAAGTCATAACATGATGATCCCTTTTTATTTAAATAAAGTAAATGCCAACTTGGAAAACAGTCCAGAAGTGTTTAAGATATGGGTATACTCGCTGGAGGCTACATGTATAATATAGGGACCTAAGATTAATCTTTTTATTAAGTTTAATATATAAATATACTTAATATTTGTCAGTTTTTGAATCTTTCTATTATTGTATTATCTGATATTAGAATTTATTAACGTACTTAATTCTTTAGTTAAATAGTAATATAGGTTTTTTTAGCTTCACGCTGCCGCACATAGCAGAGGGAACCTGCCAACAAAGTGTTAACACACTTCCGTTCCCTACACTTCACCGAATCTCCGGAGGCATTGCGTGTTGAGTGACGGTACTCAGCACCGCTTGGCCTCAAGCTAGTTAACTAAATATAATACAAAATCTAGTGACGTAACCACTCACTTCATTTCCCTCAACTCTTGTTTGCTGTTTCTTAATTCCGACGAACTGCCTCTATCTTCTACTCTACCATTCCGTCTCATATCACTCTTACTGCCTTTCAAAGTCTTGGAGCTGCTGTGGCTCCTCGATCTATCATAAGGACTTATCGGTGGCTTCAAAGTCATTCTCCTATCAAAATGACTATCATTTTCCGAATTACTATGAACTTCAGAAATATTTTTCAAATTCTTCTTATAATACTCCTTAGTTTTAGGAGATTCACTCTTGCCTTCTCTTTCCCTTCTATCATCTCTATGTAAGTTTGAAAGAGAATAACTTTTGTTTGATAGTTCGCTGTGATCGACTTCGTCTAAGCCTGCGCTTGAATTCGAAATAGTTTTACGTAAAGTGCCATGGTTTTTGGACTTTGGTTTAAGTGTGGGTTTGTTTCCATCTGACTCGTGGTCAGTGTCACCGAAAAATCTTAAGTTTTTCGCCGGAGAGTTAAGAGGCTTTGATGGTTTTGACCACACTCGACGGCTTGATTCGTCTTCTGTTGTGATAATGCTTTCTTTCTCGATCTGTAAATGTATGTAAATATTAGTTTATTAAAAACAGTTTATATATATATATATATATATATATATATATATATATATATATATATATATATATATATATATATATATATATATATATATATATATATATATATATATATATATATATATATATATATATATATATATATATATATATATATATATATATATATATATATATTCAAAAAGGTAATATCTTTGACATATTTTTTTTAATTTTGATAACATAAATTTTAGTACTTTTGAAAATATCAGCAAAAAAAAATTTATGATTTTTTTTTCATAGAACATAATGAATATTAATTATTTTACTTTATTTTTAGAGTCGGCACTGAGAACCTTAGACGCTGTGTGTTAAGTGGCTAAACTCAAAGCTGCCCTATGCCTTTATATTAAACGAATATAATAAAAATAATTTTAAAAAGTAACAATATAAAGTCTGAAACTCAAGAAGTTACATAATATTTGGTTTCCTATCCTGATATAGATTAACTATAATTAAAAAAAATCGGCGGCGTTGACTTCCGCGAGTCAAGACACAATGTCTCGTACATTGTGCTGTGCATAGGGAAAGAAGTGTCTTAACTTCAAGGTTCTCTCTGCCTACCCTACTTTAAACGTGATACAGCGTGAAACTAAAAAAAATGTAGTTGATATTACCTTACTATTCTTCTCACGTTTCTTGCCCAATCTATCCATGGATTTGAACCAATTACCAGACGTTTGGGAGGACTCACGTCGTGGCGGTGATGGAGTAGGACTCGGCGTGGCTAAACGCCGCCTTTCACGATATCTCTGCGCCTGTAAAATAAACCATAATTTGTTTTATTTTTTAATTTTCAGAAAGATTTAAATAACCATTAGGTTAGTGTGTGGTTGTGGATACGATTTCCATTTAGGTGAACCTTTTTGTTATATAAATATAAATTATAATAAATTGTATTTTGATATTTAAATCTTAATATTAAGTTATGAGTCTATCCGCTTATTTTGGCCGATCGTCGTTTAAAAACGAAATATTTACTTGTTAATTCATTTCGACGATTTAAGATTGGGGATGCACCCAAGTTTTTCTCTAAGAAATTATAAAAAAAAAATAAACAGTAGCAGCTGAATTATAATTAAGATAATTTATTCTAATTTAGCAAAGTATCCATATCGTCCATTGTAAGTTCGTCGACACATAAATAAAACATCAATCAATCATATCATTGTTGGCATTATAATACATAGACGTTATAATAATATGAAAAATAGAGACCGTTGTGGCTGACTGCGTCTACTGCGTTTACTGTCAGTCAACGCGACGGTTGTGAGTTCGATTCCCATTCGGTGTAATGAATTAATTTCATTTCCTTGCTCTTGTCACAAGACAATGCGTGACGTTGAGTTTCACCACTCAACACGCAATATTTCTTAAATTGAGCGGTGCATGAAACCATAGTGTCTTATCACTAAGTACCTTTTTCCTACACTATTATATGCGAGATACTGCGTACCGCTAAATTAATATATACCATATAAGTTTCAACTTTTTGCGTTCTTAAAATGTCCACATGATAAATGGTCCTATCTCGAATCTCAAGGACACCGAGCAACGACCTTTTGTGTGTTTTGTTTCACTAGAAACTGAAGTTTGGTAAATTTAAACCATTTTGTTTTAGTTAAATATTTATATAACAAATATATAATATTTCAAGTCAGTCGCAGTGCAAGCGCACAAGTGTTCGACTTTAAACGGTTGTGGGTTCGATTCCTTCTCGGGGAAATAATTTAGTATTCTCATTTTCTCACCCTGGTAACTCAAGACGTATTGCCTTCGGAAATCGACGGTAAGTGAGGAACGGAAGTGTTTTAATGGAAACGGAGCATTTTAGCATTAAGTTCCCTGGTTTTCTCTGCCTACCCTGCAATGTACGGGATACAGCGTGTAACAAAAAAAAATATTGTGTATTATAACCTTATCAATCAAGTAATTAAAGTAAAATATTAAAAGAAAAATATTTTAAATAAAAATGTATATACAAATTTATATTAATATATATTATTTATAAATATAAATTTAAGTAAATCTTTAATAAACAGGAACCATTTGCTTTTATCGATAGTTGGCACAATCTCAACAAGGCCACAGTGCCATATGGTACACGACCTTAGCGTGTCACTTGTCGACTAGAGAATAATTGAACGAATGTGGCTTAATGGAACATAATAATTTTAATGTTATTTTGGACTTTTTATAATGTAGTTTAACTAGTTTTTAACTTCGGTTTCGCTGGTGTGATTAAATTGAAACAACTAAAAGTTGCGTTTGACACATGACACATTCTAAATGCCCGAGCTAACGCTAGCTGTGTACAAAGTAACATCAAAATTAACGTGACATAATAGCCTATAGCCTTCTTCAATAAATAGTCTATCACGGACATTTTTTTTCCAAATCTTAACCTAGTTCAAACAGAAGGAACTCGACTGTATACTTTGTAGGGTTCCGTACCTCTAAAGGTAAAAATGGAACCCTTACGGTCTTATCCGATCACTCTACAATCTTGAAATTGTTACGGAAGCCTCAGTGGGCGAGTCCAACTCGCACTTAACCAGTTTTTTTAATATATTGCTATGCGATTATTTCGGGATAAATGTGAATGGATTTAGATGATTCTTTTCTGTATGCTAGTTTATGTTTTAAAAGTGGTTCCATATCCTTTATAGTACATACAATGAAAAATGTTTTCAAACAGACAGGATATACAACAAAAACTTATTTGTCATAAGAATTGAACCCACGACCTCCTTCTTAGTGTTACATATTGAGTCAAATGAACATATCAAGTAAGCTAACGCCATATAAGTAGCTAGCTGAGCTTAGTCAGCCACGACTGTATATAGTAATGTGATCTTATCGTTGTATGTACCTATGATGAGAAAATGAGTAACATATATAATAGATCGGGTTTCTAGAAAATAAAGTGTCTGATTATTTCTTTTTTTTAACTTCACGCTGTATCCCGCACAGCTGGGTAGGCAGGGGGAACCTGGGAAAATAGTGTTACGATACTCCGTTTCCGTTAAGACATTTCCGTTCCCCATTTTCCGCCGAAATTTTGAGGCATAGTGTGTTGATTGCAGGAACTCTACGCCGCGGTTTGCGTCGTTACCAGAGATCATATAAATATTTGATTTAAAAAAATATATATATTAACAACTTTTTTATCAATATTTTTTGTTTCTCAAGAAAAAATCATACAAGTATAATTAAATGAAGCCATTCATAATGTTTTGATAGACGTATTTACAAAGTCATCACTTAAGTCGAATCGTATACACAAGTTTCAAATTTATATTGATTATGTTCCAATAATATCAATAAAGATGTTACTATGTTTAGCACATATATACTGATTGACGGACAGACAACGCACAGATGAAACTACTTAGAAAGTTTCTTCTAGCTTCATGCTGTATACGCCACACACCACCCAAATATTGAAAAATTTGTAGAATGGCGGAAATCAACGCCGCGCTTTGTCTTGTTACTAGAGCGAAGAAATGAAAACAATTAATTTTCTCTAATAGGAATCGAACCCACAACACCACAACGAACCCCATCACGTATCTGTTGTAATAAATGTATATTAATATTTATTAAAATCTTAAATTTAAAATTCGATCTGTACCTACATAAGAAGAGATGCTGCCAAAATATGCTTTGTATGAGGTGCTAATATGATCTCATGTGACATTGACCGCGAGGATAATGAACTGTATGCGACTGGTTTAGTTTGTGACTTTACTTGTATACATAAAATGTTATTTATATACACTAATTATTGTGTCGTAGGTCATAGGTTTGATAACTGTGTCGAGGAAATAATATTAAATAAATTATAATATGAATAGATACGATACGATACTGTATATGTATCCCTTTCCCATTCCCTCTAAAAATACTGTTAATTAGATTTTTGTCAGTTTCACGGTATATCCGGCATATAAAAAAAATAACAAAAACAATATACACTATTTTCCACTTTCTACCCAAATTCGAGATGTCGCATGTTGAGCGGAGTAACACAACGCCACACTTTGTTTTAGAAGAGCGGTAGCGAGTCATTGAACCCACTACCACCGCGTATCCTACTAAGTAAGTATGGCCTAATTTATACTTATTGCCATAAATTCAATTTGTGTAGTTAAATGAACATTGTTATTTATTTGAAATTTCAATTAATTTTGTTTTTCGATTAAAAGTCGTTGTGGTAAAATGTTGGTTATTTTATTTCACTTTGATAATTGGTTTAAGCAGAAAAATGGAGGATATATTGGTATCTTTGTTTATTTATAAAAAAAATCTTAATTTAAGTTCTCAAAAGCATTTTACGTTTTGATGTGTCATACAAAAAAAGAATTACTGCTACGCTTCTTTTGAAACATAAACAAAAATACATTTAAATGGGATTTTCCCTTAACGTACTTTTAGTATTTACATAATATAATAAATAGTTCCAGCGATTGTTTTAAAAGCCACTCCTTTTAAATTATTATCGGTCATCGCGTTCCTATTGATAACGCTTGTAGAATATCGATTTAGTACAATGAACTATTAAAGAACAAAAGGTTTTTTTTTTTGTGTGTAGACATTTTGTTCTCCACTTTTCCCCTTCATGGGAAACGAAAACACGAACTATGCGTTTACAGTCAGACGCTGTTAAACTATGCCAAAAGAGTGTACCCTTAAAAGTTTTCAACAATTTCTGTTCATAGGGAAAAAATCACCACGTTTATCATTTTTTTTCTAGCTTCTTAGAGGGAGCTTACTGTTAAGATATTCCGCTCCACATATTCTTCCGAATTCTGGAGGCATTGCGTGTTGAACGGCGGAACTCAACGCCGTGCTTTGCTACAACACTAGAGGGAAGAATTGAAAATATTAAATATTTCATTTCCTCGAGTGGGAATCGAACCCACAGCCTGTCGTGTTTATAGTTACTTGTACCCCTGCGTTCATCACTTTCCCTCTCTTTTTTTAAGCTTCACTCTGTATCCCGCTATATGCTTCAGCCAGTCTTACACTCCGATCCCCAAACATCGCCATTCGATTAAGAAGTTCTTTACTCACAGAGCCGTGACAACGCCAATTTATTTCACATATAAGATTTAATCATCCACAACTATTAGTTGCTAGGTATAAGGATCTAGGTTCGCTTTAATTCTTCAATTTTTCAATCTATTTAACTTATTTCAATGTTGAGGCAAAACCAGTAACAAAAGATTTTATTCCTTTTTTTTGTATTTAAATTGCATTGTGTTTCTTTTTACAATAAAATATTTCTATTTAAAATCTAATAAGTAATTTAATTCGAAAAGTCTTTAATAGAAAACATTTTAATCGCTTTTCGAAATCTTTTAATCTCAAGGCATTAAACAATCATTTAAAGTATCTATTTCATTAATATTTGATGAGTTCTGGTTTTTTTTCGAGGTTCACGTTGTATTTCTCATATAAAATGTAGATAAATAGCCGTCTAAGTGGTAATATTTAACTACTACGGCTACTCTTGCTTGCCTTCCTGCTTTACTTGCGACTTGCAATTGCTTCATTAGGTTAAAAGTGATATATTTTTTTAAATTATGAACCGATTAAAAAAAAACAAACACTAAATGTTAAGAGAAGTTTACCAAAATATAATGGTGAAAACTGTATTTAAATCGGCAAAGATAAAAAGATAGACCGACCAATCAACCAACCAACCAACAGAAAAAACACTTAAAAAATATTGTTTTAGATTTTCCGTCCACCCTTGACCACGTAAACGTCTGTAGGGCTTGCAGCAATAACCTCAAGTCCAAAAAAAAATAAAAAAAGTATTTCTTAATTAAAATTAATTAAAAAAAAGTTTAATAAAATATTCACATAATACCATTAAAAAATATTATTAACTCCAAATAAATGACCACACCACATAGTATATGTGTTTTAAAGTAACGTGAAGCTAACCTAATATAAGCGGTCAACAACACTGAACAAAGGCCAATTGCCAATTCAATTTGAGGTGTGAGTAACATTTTCAAGTCAAATTAGATGTCGATTTGTTTCAATACTCGTACAGTAAGTGTTTAGTAATAGAATGAAATTTGTGAAATTCAATTTAAAAAGTCGATGTATAGAACCAATGGATATATTTTGTACAGGTTTCCGTTTCCGCTGTATTCCGCATATTATACCAAACCGCAAGGAGGGCAGAGGAAATATAGTGTTAAAACACTATTAAGCACGCACTGGCAAACTTTCGAAGTTGCGTGTTGAGTGGCGGAATTTATTTTGTAATCAAAACGAGAAAATAAGAATAAGTATTTCATAAGAGTCCCGAACAACATATCATACCAGAATTAACTAAAAAGAAAAGCTTAAATATTACATATGTATTAAAGGTGCTAAATTATATTCTTCGATTGTATTAAAACTTGTCAACTATTTTGTAATTGAAATAATAATACTTTTTTGCTTCATGTTATATCCAGCTCATATAAAGTTAAACAGGATGAACCTAGTATGAAGACTTTCCATTCCCCAATTTTCCAAGATATTATGGATTAAGTGGCGGTACACAACGGTACTAATAATTATTATTACGTACTAAAATAGAAAAATTTACCAAGGCAGGTGAATCAAGTGGCCCAGCCGTTTTAGACCTGGTCTTGCGTCGATCATTCTCCACATCGGAGGGCCTATCGCTTTCTCTCTCTGATGAGTTGTATCGTCTTCTTTCTTCTCGGCGCTCTTTATATTTTCTGTCTTCTTTTAAAGTTTTTTCAAACCTAATTTTATAAATTTCGATACAATTTAAAGTTTAGGCAAGAGTTTAATGAGATTGTTTTTTTTAACAAGGAAACTTAAGCCAAAAATATTACAACGCCACGTTTTGTTTAAGCAAACAGAGAAAGGGACTAAAAAATAAATTTATTATTTATTCAGGAAAATTACAAAAAAGAAGAAAACCAACTTATATGAAGATACTTTTTATTTCGTTTATCAGTTTCCGCGCAGCATAGTAGGTAGGTTATAATTTAGAAAGATTGCATGTTGAGTGGCAGAACGCCGCGCTTATCTACCAGAGCGGGGAAAAGGAAATAATTTAAATCATAATCATTCCTTCGAATGGAAATCAAAAACATAGATAGCTGTTATGCTTACAATCTCTACAATATTTTTATGGTAATTTTATAATTCAAAAGACGTTTGTTTACCTTCCTTCAAAATCTGAATCCCTGTATCGCTCATCTCTCCTGTCAATGCTCTCCCGGGGCTCGGGGCTCCTGTAGCTGTCTAGATCCTCTCTAGACCTTCTGTATGATCTTTCTTCTTTGTCATCTCTCTTTTTTACTTCTATATCGCTAGGTTCTGGATCTGTATATCTGAGATACAATAAATAATTTATTATTATATTTTCATATATTTTTAGCTTCACACTTACCTCGCATTAGTATCCCGTATTAACAGGCAGAGAGAACTTAGTACTAAGACAATCTGTTCCTCACTTTCCACTGCACAAAGCATTGCGTGTTGAGTGACAGAGCCTAATACCGCCCTTTGTCTTGTTACCAGAGCGAGGAAATGAAAATAATTCATTCTCTCTAGTGGAAAATAATTCTACAGCTAAAGTACAGAGTACAGTACAGACGCCATGTCGCGACGCCCTCGGCTTAATATTTTGTTTATAATAATATTAATCAAAATATAAATAATTATTGGCTAAAAAAGATACCTTCTGTACTCAGGATCGTCTCTGGCAAGATGTTCAGGGCTCTTGAGCACCCGGGTGCGAGTTTTGGGTTGGACGTCCTTCTCTTTTTTGCTCTTCTTAGAAGAGTCGCGAGAGAATAGCTGTTTCATCTGCAAATGAAAAATATTATTTAATTTCATAGGAAATAAAATTAGATTTATTGTATTTATTAAATTTTAACAATTAAAAAAGACGCTCGTGGCGCAGAGACACAAAGTGTGACTGTAAAATTGACTGGTTGTGGCTTCGGTCCCCACTCGAAAGTGGAATATTTATTTACATTTATATTTTCATTTCTTCGCTCTGATGTCGAGACTTATTCTCTTACGCCACTACTTACCTTAAATGTATTTTAATAACATATCATAAAATTACCTTTTCAAGTCCAGAAAGCTTTTTTACAGCTTTCGGTGGCTTCGCACTGACTTTGTCATCATTTCGGCTAGGACTTTTCTCATGACGATTTTTACGATTTATAAGAGAGCCGTCATCAACGCTTCTGTCCCTTGGAATATAATCTTTCCTTTCTGCTTGATACTTTTTCCGATTCGCCAAATATTCTCCATTTGCATAAATTTGTTCACTAGGATGGTTATCTTCTGTGTGTTGTCTCTCACTTGCTAATAATAGTGAAGTATTTCGGACGTCTTCGTCACTTTCGTGTCGTCTGGGCTTAGACCTGTGAATCTCGCTGCTTGAGTTGTGTCTAAAATCATTTTCAATCCCAGAATCAACTAAGCGACTATCAAAATCAAATCGACGCGGAGACATTTGCTCACGATAGTAGTCTCTGCTGTCGCCAGAATCGTGGCGTCGAATACTGGCGTGCCTTTTGAAGTCGTTGTCCTTACTTTTAGCACGACGTAAAGAATTGTGATACGATTCATGCTTATTATTATATCCAAGGTTGGCGTATTCTTCTTCTCGTTCTTGCGCTATTTCTGGATTAGAGGCATAATGACCCTTTCTTTTTCCAAAATAATCTTCTTTGACTTTATACTTTTGGCCACCTTGCAAAAGATCATGACTAGAGGTAAAATGTTTTTTCGCTTTATATTTTTTTTCTTTGTACTCATCAGGTGATGCTATAAGTTTTCCAGGGTTAGATTCTAAGCTAGGTGGCTCATATTCAGGCTCAGGTGGAAATATCTTTCTCTCATCCTTATATCTCACTGGCCGCAAGTCATCAACAAATTCATCTTTCGAGGCCTTATGGTAAGTTCTAGACTCTGTGTTGTATTTTATTTTATGACTATCAGAATCATATTTGTAATCTTCAGTCATTGTACTTTCAATACCATCTCTTTCCAAGGTATGACGGTAATACTTAACTGTATCATTTACATATTTTTCTGTCTGTTTCATGCGTTTTTCAGCTTCATATATGGGATCATTTTCTGCAAGATATTTTGAAATAGGCTCATTAAAGCTAATTTTTTCACGATCACGATCGAATCTTCTAGCATTTAATCGAGACTCAAGAAGCTCTCTCCGGTGACTTAGTTCATTGAAATCTAAATCAACTTTTGTGCCAGACTCGAAAACCTTTTTCTTTGTATCCATTCCATCAGCTCTACCTCTGAAATCTCCAATAGATACATCTAAGTCATTAGCATTATCAGCATAACCATTTGCATACGTTGGTTCAGCATCTTCAAAACTCATAAGCTTATATTCTCTAAATCTTGGTCGTATAGGCGACTCTTTTATATTAAAGCCATCTTTGAAATTATAGCTTACATCATTATTATTATTTTTGTAGTCAAAATGTGGTATCCTTTCTGATGAATATTTGTGTCGCTCTTCATAGCCAAGTCCCTCATCTTCGTCAGAAAAGCTTGCATATTTATCTCGAGGTGGAGAAAATGTTTTATGCATTGTTTGTTTTGGAAAATGTGGACGAAGGTCACCGTTGTCCCGAATGACTTGAGCATACACAACTCCTTTATCATTCATTTTATTAACAGGTGTATGCACTCTGTCAGGACTGGTGTTTCTGACAAATAAATTTGGATCAGGACTAGTACTGGGTTTTGTATAAGAAAATGGTTGGTTAATGTTAGTGCCGTTAGGCGGCGAAATCAAATGAGATTTAGGAGGAGTCGAGTGTTGGTCTTCTTTAAGTATTCGCACAATATGTCCAACTGTGTGACCCCTGGTTAGTGGTGGCTTTTCAGGGGGTTGCTGACTACTATGTTTCATCTCCTTATCAGCATATACGTTTTCTTCTATTTTTCGAATGCTGTCCTTGATTTTATCTTTAATGTCACTAGAGCTTTCTTTTGCTGACACTTTTGAATCTATTTGGTCAAGAAGAATAGTTTTAGTAACTTCTGTTTTTCTTTTCGGTGTTTCAGTAATAGGCGGTGATTGTTCCTTTTCTGGCGAGTTTCCCTTTTTATTGCGTATTGGTACTTTTTGTTCGTTACTATCGTTTTTATACCTTGGAGGTTTTTCTATTGGATTTACTTTTTTACTGTCTATTGATAAATGGACATCGGATTGGTTAATTTGCTTTTCAGAAGATTTATTATGTTGAAGCAAGTCCAACGGAGAAGTTTTTTTAAAATAATCTTCTCTTGGTGAACTCTCAATAATAGGAGACAATTGGGATTTTTTGTTTCGCAATGATTTAAGAAATTCTTCTGTTTCACTCCCGGATCTTTTTCGAATAGGTTTTGTTTTGGTAAGATCGGTATTAGATTTTAAATCTGATACGTCACTCTTACTTCGTTTTACAACAACGGTTGGCTTTGTAGAAATTACAACTGGTGCATCAGGACTTTTACTTTTTTGAGCACGTCTAAAGAGAGTTGACAAAGATGTTCTTTCTTTTCTTCTTTTCGGGTTTACATCACTAGTAGATCTTCCTAAAGGAGTTTTTTCGTTTTCTTCTGGAGTGCTTCCGTCGTCACTATTTCTTCTGCCAGATCTATCGTCTTTTAATTTTCTTCTGTGTGGAAGCGAAAAGAATTTTTCAGGAGGATGATCTGCAGTACAGGTTACACTCTGAGCTTGAGCGATTACTTTGTTCGCTTCTTCGATAAGTTCTTGTTCGGATAAATGAGTAAAAGGTTCTTTTCGTATTATCGGCGGCTGAACAGAGGTACCCCGCTCACGCGGTTTACCTGAAAAGAGACGAAAACGTAAAATTTGTTAAATATTATCTTAGTAAATCAATAGGATAAATAATAATAATTTAGACTGTTAATATGGAAGTGATTTATTTTTCCTTTAAGAAAATAAAAAAGTTATTACAAATTTAGTGAATTAAATGTTGGATACAAATTGCATACCATTAAACAAAGGTTATTTCTTATACACATAATGTAGAAGGAAAAAGCGTTTAATAAGTA
>JAATLQ010028044.1:45827-87993 GCA_013421005.1 Heliconius erato x Heliconius himera | reverse complement strand
ACGCGGTTTACCTGAAAAGAGACGAAAACGTAAAATTTGTTAAATATTATCTTAGTAAATCAATAGGATAAATAATAATAATTTAGACTGTTAATATGGAAGTGATTTATTTTTCCTTTAAGAAAATAAAAAAGTTATTACAAATTTAGTGAATTAAATGTTGGATACAAATTGCATACCATTAAACAAAGGTTATTTCTTATACACATAATGTAGAAGGAAAAAGCGTTTAATAAGTAAGCAAAATTAATATCACTTGATTAATTACATTTTTTTTAATGTACAATAATATTATTAGTAATTAATTTTAAAGATTTGCATATCAATAAGGTAAAAGTAATTCTAAAAAGTTACAAGATTACATATCCAAACAGGATTTTTTAATTATAATATTCTACACGTTTACTTAGAACTTACTGTTCTATATTAATTATAATCCTAACGAGCTCAGACTGATTCGAATCGGAGAATTCATTTTGTTTTGTATTAAATACATTAATAGAGAAAGGTTTAAGGCTATGTAATATTACTTTAATCGTTTCAAAGTATAATAAATAAATATTTCATTTCCTCGAGTGGGAATCAAACCTACAACCTGTCGTGCTTACGCCACGGCCTTTTTTTCGTTACTGCAATTACATGTGTATAATGGGGCGCACGTCTTTTCTCATGTAGCAAAGTTGGAAGAGGAAGCCTAACGTTAAGCCACACTGTTCTTCAGTATCCGCCCAATTTTCGAGACAACGTGTAGGATAATGGAATTCAACGCCGCACTTTGGTTTTACACGTCCAAATGAAGTTTTAACTGGTATTTTTGCAAAGGGTCTGTTTTCTTAGTAGTTGTAAGTATTACTATAAGTCTAAGATTATTAGTTTGGCCGATATCTACGACAAAATAAATATTTTATGATGAATATTAGGAGTGGCTCTACATATGTCAGTTTTCGTATCATCAGGGATTTCGGAATTAACAGAAATCGATATCTTGTCTGAGATTGGATAACGTGTCTTTTTTCACTAATCGATCCTTTAATCAAAATCTGATTGATTTTTTTATCATTTTTTCGCTTATTTATTATGCAGTTTTTGTCCTTTAAAAATAAAAAAAAATTAAGACACAAAGTTTGATTGTGAACGCAACGGTTGTGGGTTCATTTCTCACACGGGGGAATTAATTTTTTCCATTTCCTCGCTCTGGTAAATAATTTCGATAGAATAACATTCAGATTGAACTCATTATCATATCTCAATATCTCGCGCGTGTATCCCACGTATTTCTACAATTACTTCTATGTGTTTTTGAAACCATGTAAACAAGTTAAAGAAATATAAAATTGCTATGTATTAGAGAATTAGGCACGCTTCGTGTGAACATTAATCAGGACGAACAACGGCCTTTTTGCGTCAGACGTAATTATTCAATTAAAATCCGGTTTCGTAAACAAAACTCATATTTTAATAATGTTTTTAACCGCTAGTAATAGATTTTTTTTTTAGTCAATGTAAGACAATTAACGACGTTGTAAGAAGAAACTACTTATTTTTCCATGGATTCTCCGAGTCGGGTGCCCATCGTGTTCGCGTTGAGGAGCTCAGTTTAGTACCTAGAACTTGGAACCCAAGTACGAATTAATAGGAATCTTTAATTTTTGCACATTAACGCTCACCTTCGCTATCCGACCTCCTGTAGCTACATTTCTTTTAACTTCACGTTGTATCCCGCACACAACAACTATCTCTGCCTAAGCAGAGGGAACCTAATGTTAAGGACACTCTGTTCCCCATTTTCCCATGAATTTGGAATTTCCATCGAAACCAGAGTGTGAAATGAAAATATTAAATATTTCATTTTCTCAAGTGGGAATCGGCCCCACAACCTGGCAAGTTTACAGTCAAACGCTTGTGCCGCTTTGCACCACGACTGCTCTTTCTACATAATTATATTTATTATGAATTTATAAAATATATATATGTATAGATTAGGTTTTATATATAATAAGTAGGTTTTAATAACTAGACTCAAAGAAGATAAAAAAATCAATTTGTTCTTAATCATCACATTTTTAAAGTGTTATTCCACACTTAGGAAAGAAAAATACTTATTTAGAAAACGTATAAAAATTTGAAAGTAGCGGACTTGTCGCCAATTATATTTTTAAGGACTAATACTAAAGACTTTAATCATATATAAGCTAACATATTTTAAAATATAATATACATAACTTATACCCACATTATCAAAAAAAAATATTAAAGAAAATATTCACTTGATAAAGAAAATAATAAACCAAATTACTAAGAAAAAACATCAACGAGGGCAAAGCTCGGTTTCCAAAAATAGTGGGTATGATACTTTGTACATTATTTAATATTTTTTATTCCTTTTAAATCTATTAGGTATCTTGTGATTCTTGAAAATATTAAATATTTCATTTCCTCAAGTGGGAATCGGACCCACGACCTGTCACCGCCACGACGGTCTCCTAAAAATTTAAAGTGAATATAATGAGTATAGTCGGACTGTCGCCGAGAGTGCGTCACGTAAACTGATCACGCTTATTTTTAGATTTGACTTTCGGCGAAAACAACTTTTCGGTAAGTTTTTTTGACTCGACGACGTTGGATTTAGGGTTCCGTGGTATTAAAACTGAAATATTTCCTTACGTTGAAGCATGGCGTAGTGGTTGTGTGGTCAATCTCCGCTTGATAGAATTATTAATTATTTATTATTTTATTAATTATGTTTAATTTAATTTCAATTCCCCGCTCCGGTAGACAAGGTGGCAGATTTTGCCACAGATGAGGCTAAGAGAGAAAAACAGAATATCGCCACTGTATATAATTAATTACTATTATTATTTTTAAAGATTTTTGCGCTTGCCGCGGTTCTTTTAAATTAAATCAACAGCTTCTTTTATTAAATTTTAATTATTATTTCTAAGTTAAAGGCATTTTGTAACTCAACGACTGTAAAATTTACTCTTTAATAACTCTTATATATAAATTCATAAAAAAGAGTTTCAGATAGAGAGAGAAAAGTCTGTAAGTTCACAAGAAGTTTTCATGTAATATAAAAAATACAATTCAGACCCCTGATTACATTTAAACGACTCACTGTTTACATGTTTTTTGTGCTTAACGCGAAGTCGTGCTTCGATATGGATCCGCTGTTTACAACAAGATATTACTTAATGTTATTTTTATCTTAATTTATTTTATGCTTTATATTAAATTTGACAACGTTTTAATTATTTATTGTAGCTGTTATAGAGATATATTTTTTATTATACATAGGTAACTAAGTGTTAAGAGAATGGAGTGACCATTCTCCTCTTTCCGCTCAATTTTACTGATATTATCGTTCACACGTTGCGCTTTGTCTTGTTACCAGAGCCAGGAAACTATGGAGCCACCACTGTGAAGTTCACGATCAGTCAGACCTTGAAATATTTTCATGGTTTTTTCCTTAAATTACTTCGTTCCCATTGAGACAATTATATTACTCAGCTTTCGAAAAAAATATATTAAAAATGTTAAATATTTAATACCTCAAATGCGCATCGAACCTACACCTACCGCGTTTATGCCCATCCGGTAACGCCGAGTCTGACTGGCCCTAATTCAAAAATTATTTCATAATTTCTATAATCGAGTCAATAATTAATATATTTTTGCAATTGTACACTTTTTAAATTTTGTAATGACATAGAATAACTATAACACAGAAATAGCTAGTATAAATTATTTTAAAATGTCCATTTTTTCGTTTTTCATATTCGTATTTATAATTTAATTACCTTTACTAATATCATAAAGCTGAAGAGTTTGTTTGGTTAATCGCACTCATCTGAGGAACGATATGAATTGAAAAAATATTTTTGCGTTAGTTCATTTATTTAGGTACGCTATAGCCTATAGAATCAATAATAATTGGGTACAATTAAAAATATTGCAAGAACGACTCTCGTTTGTAAATTGAGTTTTATATACATTACTCAACCATGAATAAATGATGATAAATGTTAATGTAATGTAAATATAACGTTTTAAACTATAGAACTGTATAAATAATACGTAGAAATATAAACTTTTAGTATTATTTTATTATCTGTATAACATTTCTATGGAATTCAAATGGCTAATTTCCATAATATGCGAATCGGTTATGTATATTACGTTACCTTCTACTTTTTCTAAGAATATAAATATTATTTTATGGAGAATTCAAAATCTAGTAAGAAATTCCGGTTTTAATTCATTGTTATTGCATGTTTAATATACAATATATACCTAATTCGGCGGAAAGCACGGAACGGAGTGTTGTCACACTAAGTTCCCAGGTTCCCTCTGCCTACCCCGATATGTGTAGTTGTACAGGATACAGCGTAACGCTAAATATATATCTGCTAGCTAAACGTTATTGAAAGACAACGCCCACACTACGTGATGTTAAACGCTGAAATTAGTTTATTTTGCTGCCATTACAGATTGCAGTAAGTCAAATTTCGGTTTTTTAACGATTCCGGGCCACAGCAATATATATAAAGCCTTCTTGATTATTTTAATCACAATAAATTTTATACGTTTAAAGAAAATAATAAAAAAGAGATGTAAAAGTAACATAAATTATCATTTCAAATGCGTACAGATAAGAGTGTGACTTCATCGTTGTGTATAAGCCTTTTTTGTAGGGTGTATTGACTTGCGGCTGGTTCTGTAGGCGTAAGTGACTACTCAATAACTGTAAATTGTATTTTTTTTAATTTAAATATTTATAAGAATACTTTGTAAGTAGTGTCACATCACTACGTCTTTGTTTATATAAAAACGTATGGATCTTTTACTTAGTAATGAGAGATAATTATGATACTTTACAATACTTAAAGTGCAGTAATGCCTATCACAATTAATGCTTTTGAAGTGGGAGGTTTTATAATTGTAAAAAAAATATATTTTAGTTGTGTCTTGATTCAGATTTCAACGTATGTAGTCTAGTAGTAGTCTGTAGTCCCAGACAGATGGAACCCAGTCTTAAGACGCTCCATAAGGAGTGAACACCCCAAAAACTTTACTAACAAAAAAATTGTCCTGAAAACAAAACCTTTAAACGAATACCTTCAAAAGTAAAGTCTAGAAAAAATCTCTAGACATACCTATAGATCTAATCTTATTATATAAATCAGCTTCACACTGTATCCCGCACACAGCAGGGTAGGAAAAGGGAACCTAATATTAAGACACTCCGTTCCCCACTTTCTGCCGGATTCTGGAGGCATTGCGTTTTAAGTAAATATTTCATCTCATCGAGTGGGGATCGAACCCACAACCAGACGGTTTTACAGTCACACTTTGTACCGCTGCGCCACAACTGGCCTCAATATTACATTGTAGTTATATTTTCAAATATTAAACCTGTGATCTCATATAACAGTACCTGCTATGTACTAATCGTGTGTTACTGTCAACATTGTCAAACCTACATATTCTTATATTATGAGTCAATATAAACTTATATTTAGACGGAAATGAATAATATCTTACATCATGTTAATGAGTCATTAAAAAGCTGTGTTTTTTTGGGCTTTTAGTTGTACAAATTACATTTTAATTACAATTAATTATTTAATCGAGATCGTCGTTGAATTGAAAAAGAACTAAGGAGCCTAGATAACTTTCCAAACAGTTCGTTACTATGTTCAAGTAAATGCTATTTTAGAACTTATTTTTTTTATTGTCTTTCTTATTGAATACTAATGGGCGCCTGTAACTTCGTTTGTTTGAAATATAAAACGAAAAAATCTGTTTTTTACTGTTCTCGTGAGAAGTTCAAGAATTTTTTTGAGAAAATTATTTCTGCCCTGCACTCCCCGTGAAGTTTAAGTCATGAATTTCAGCGTTCTAGGCCGCGTACATCCGGTTGTACGTTTCATCTACCAGTACTTCAGTAACGAAAGAAATGAATTTAATACATAGATTGGTTTGAAAAAATTGACGATTCATTAAATCCAAAAAAAAATAATATTATAAAATATATTTTGTTTACGAAAATTAAACTTTGTCAATTTTTGTACAGTAATACTACTATACCTAGTGTTCATTCACAGAAATACATTAAAATAACGCTATAAATAAACAAATATATGCCAATAACCCGTCTTTACTGTTAAAAATCCAGTTTTTCTACTAACGTAAAATGACCGTAACATGAGTAAATCCTACATGTATTTATATTTTCTTACTTCTTACTGTTTGAACTATCATGGTGCAGTGGAGGAAGGAGTGGATTCCTGCTTGGTCTCATATTTGGTTTCGTGTCCTCGCTCTGATTCACAAATCGTGGCGTTATAGGCGTTGGGAATAGAGAAATTTAATATTAGGTTTCCGCTATCTACAAAGCTATGCAAATAAAACGTGAAACTTTTTCAGTTTCACTCTTTTATAGTATCCCGCGCAGGGTAGGCAGAGCTAGCCTAGTATTAAGACATTCCTTTCTCTACTTTTCATCGCATTCGGAGCATTGTGTCTTCAGTGGTGGATGATTCAAAACCGCGCTTTGCCTCGTTATCAGAGTGGAGAAATGAAATAATCAAAATGTTCAATGGGAAACAAACCCACAACCGTCGCGCTTACTGTCGCACGCTTGTGCAACGTGAAACGGGGGGGGGGGGGGGGGGGGGGGGGGGGGGGGGGGGGGGGGGGGGGGGGTAGGGGGGGTGTAGCGTGAAACTAAAAGAAATAGATAGTGGCAAATTACGTATCACTAAGTTCTCTGCTTAATTCACTACATATAAGATAATCATAAAACATGCGTAAATTTTGTATTAAATTAATATCACCTGAGGATCAACTTTACACATTGTTTCCAAAATCATTTAAAAGTAAAATAATCTTGAAACAAAGTAATTATATATGTCATAGATAAATATATTAAAAGTTCGAAAGTTCGCTCGAAAGTTAGGTAGAATATCTCCACATGGAGTGTCGCGACACTAGGTTATTCTGCTATGCGGGATAAAGCGTGAAGCTGCTTTTTACATTAAACTTTCTCTGCCTCTCTCCACAGACAGAACAGAGTATGACCTTGAATGACAATATTTACTTGTACTCGCTCATATGTAACATTGTTTTGTTACGTAAATTCGAATACAGGACCTTATAAAAGCCAACCGTTTTTACAATCGAGCTCAAGGTCTCCATTTTGAAACTTTTAAGTGTTACGTTGTAAGGACATTTATCTTATTATTTTACAAATATCGACACTTGAGATAAATGTGATTCGTGTGGAATTTTTGATTGACTCTGTGTTATTTGCAGCACGGCGCACAGAAGAGTAATGCGTTTATCAGTCTATGTATGTATGTATGTTCCTATGTGGTGATATGTT
Source organism: Heliconius erato x Heliconius himera (assembly GCA_013421005.1). Classification (NCBI taxonomy): domain Eukaryota; kingdom Metazoa; phylum Arthropoda; class Insecta; order Lepidoptera; family Nymphalidae; genus Heliconius; species Heliconius erato x Heliconius himera. The sequence continues at coordinate 80,609 of JAATLQ010028044.1, read as the reverse complement.
CTAGCAGAGAGAACTTACTGTTTTGTTACTTAGTTTCTTACGCACCGCCCAATTCTCAAGATATTGCGATTAAGATATTCTCAAGAGAGACACTGACATGAGGATATGAAAATAATTAATTCCCCCAAGTGGGAATCCAACCTACAACTGTTGCATTTACAGTTAGACGTTGTGCCTCTGCGGCATGACGCAGCCAAAGTAGCTTCACGGTGTATCCTGAACACAGCAAGTTAGGCAGAGAGAACCTAGTTAAGATACTCCGTTCCCCACTTTCCGCCGAGTTCTGAAGGCATTGCGTGTTGAGTTGAGTTGAGTGTTGACACCAGAGCGAAGAAATAAATAAATAAATATTTCATTTCCTCTAGTTTAAATGTTAATAACACAAAAAACATCACGTCAACCAAGTCACTACTATCAAGATGTCACTAACTCTACAGTTATTTAAAAAAAAAGACTATAATAACCAAAACTAAGTAAAGTTTACTTTAACCATTAATATAAAGAAGGCCAATTCTCGATGAAGCGATAAATAGTACAAATTTTCGATACAATACACTATTTCCGTCTTATTAAGTAAGACCTTTATTTGATTGATACACAAAGACGAACATAGTGGGCATAAACCTTGGGAACTTCCGATAGAGTCATTTTACTTAATGATTCAATTGAGCTCGCTTGAAAGGATTACCTATCTACAGACCTATCTACAGGTGTAACTGTAAATGCGACGTTTGTGGGTTCGATTCCCAGTGGGGGGAAGGAATATTTACATTTCCTCGTTCTGGTAATAAAACATACCGCGTTGTTGAGTTCGACTAAAGTGTCTGGAAAAATTATTGGACTCAAAAAATTGTCTCTTATCTGTAATAAAAACGTTTTTCTGACGTTGAGGAGTTCTATCTTTCAGAGCCAAGCAGCCCGTGGTCTAATTTAGGTTGAACAATTTGACCCAAACGTGCATATGCAAATTGTACTTTCAATATAAGATTTTAATTAAATTTCGAGACAAGTAAAGTCATCGTGGCGCAGAGTAAAACTATAAACGCGACGGTTTTGGATTCAAATCCTTCGCGGGTTTTAATAAATTTTTTTATTTCCTCTCTCTTGTCAACACTTCCACTCAACATGAAATGCTTCCAGAATTCGGTGAATAGTGGAAAGCGGAGTGTCTTAACACTAGACTCCCCCTACTGAGCTTTATGCGAATTACAGCGAGACGCTGAAAAGTAAAATTTAAAAGCTACCATTTTTAACATAGTACAGATTTTAATCAGTACATCAGATAATCGACAATAAGTTATATTTAGACATTTATTTTATTTTTATATCACCTCGCTCACGAGCTTGTATTTAATATGTTATTCCAGTTGCAAAAACTTGTCGCGCAAGGTCAATGGGAATGTAGGCTGCACTTCGAAACTATTATGTAGCTTATAAAATCAATTTTAAGGTCGTCTTCCTACACTAAAATATATATATATTTTATTGTTTTATATATATATATATATATATATATATATATATATATATATATATATATATATATATATATATATATATATATATATATATATATATATATATATATATATATATATATATATATATAGTTTCCTGTGTTTATAATGTTTTTTTTTATATTTGGTTTACTATGTTTTAAATATAAGAAGAATATAGAAGGCTGTCTTACAGTATCTTAGTGTAAGTGCGTGTTTTAAAACCCGTAAGTTCAAATCCTGCTATTGTAAATTTTTTATACGTTTTAATATAAGTATGTTTCTTTTCTTAATGTAAAATTCCTTCTACCGGATCCCATAATCAGAACCTAACCAAAGTTTCACCAAAACTATCCTTGAAGTACGTATCCTTTCCAATAAAAAAAACAATCATCGAAATCGGTTGGCGTTATATTGAGTTAATTCGCGCACATACTTAATGCAAATTTAAGACTTATTTGATTTTCACATGGATAATATTATCAAAAATAGACCGTCTTGCTTTGGCAACAAAACAAGCCCCGGTGTTGAGTTTCGCCACTCAATTCGTAATGTCTTGAAAATTGGACAGAAAGACAACGGAATATCTCAATACTAGGTACACACGCTCATACTAGGTCTACTCTCCAAAATTATTTATTTCCAAAATATTAATATTTACAGACAATTCTAGTTATGAATTTTACATCTATTTATTATTTTTGTGTGTACAAAGCCTAATGTTAAAGAATCTTCGTCGTCCTCTTTTAAGACGTAATAGTATTATTATTGAATTTTGATTGGTTTGTTGCCCACGTGGCTCTGTAATTGCTAGTTGTTCACATTTTTTGCTTCCCACACAAACAAATACGTTGTCTTTGAATTACAATTTAAAAATAATAATTAGTTATTATAGAACAGTTACAATAAACATCGTGATTGTAAGCTTAAGTCGTAGTGGAAGAAATAATAAATACATGAAATAATAAACTTCTGAGGCCGCCGTGGCGCAGCGGCACAAGCGTATGGCTGTAAGCGCGACAGTTTTAGTTTCGATTCCGAAGAATTTAAATATATAATATGATTGGTTCCTCGCTGTAGTAACTTGGCGTAGCGCGGCGTTAAGTTCTACCACTCGCCACACAGTGTCTCGAAAATTAGGCGGAAAGTTCGTAGCGGGGTGTGGTGACAAATGTGGTGTAAAGCTATTTTTTAATTTTAAAGTTAAAATATATTAATCGATGATCTAACCCTAATCCTTATTTAAATATCTTTAAATCTTGCCATAATAACAGTATAATCGCCTATATCATCTATTTTAGTAAAAAAACAATTTGAAATCCGTTCACATAACAAATGATCTCGACCCACACTTTTGAGAAAATTTAAATAGAAGCGCCTTATTTTGGTAAACAAATGTATATTAAATGCTAAATGATGCACATATTTTATAGAAACCATCCCAGGTGTTGATTTTAAATAAGAATATAAAGTAATTATTGGAATAAGGTTCTAAAAGCTTTATCGCAAGAGAGCGCAATGGTCGTGGATTCGATCGTCACTAGAGACAATATATATTTTTTTATATTTTCATTTCCTCACGGAAAGCGCGGCGATAAGTTCCGCAATTCAACACATAATGATTTAAGAATTATTAATGGGAAAGGAAGTGTGCTAAGTATCCAGGTTCCTTTTGAGACGAGACTCAAGGATGCGAAGAATATAGGAAACGGAAGTATCCCAATGTGAAACGGAGTATCTTAACACTAGGTACCCAAGTTCCCTCTACATACCCTGCTATGTGCAACTGTGAAGGTAAGAAAATAAAAGAATAGTGTAAATTTATATTCATTTACAACGCACTTTTGTACTTGTATAGTCTCTAACATTTCTTTGAAGATAAATAAATTAAAAAATCCTTATCAATTTACCAATGTGACAAAGTCCAATAAAAATAACACTTACACGTTTCACCAATACAAAAAAGAAAACAATTTAATAAATAAATTAAAATTTAAAAAAAAATTGTATAGCGGTAGGCTGGAACCCATTTGAGACATTGCCTTTTAAATGTCGCACAATGTCTCTGTAATACATTATTTTTATTTCCCAGCTCTACCAGAGCGAGCCAGCGGATGCGAATCCGCATCCATCGCACTTACCGTCACATACTATACCACCCATACGTTATTCTCGATTGCAAAACTTATTAAACAGAACATTTAAAACCCCATTTACTACTTAATATTCAATTAACATTTTGTCTTGTAATTAATGCTTATTTCACTCATTCTTCAAGGCTTCAGATAACATCTTGACTTTCGTAAGATGACCACAAATGGACAGGTCAATGCCGATATACGATTTACACTCATCTGTATCCTTTTGGGGAGTGTCTGAGTCGACCTACACGAATTTATAAGCTTTGGAGATCATTTTTATTAAATAAAAAAAAACTTTTTTTTACTTCACACTGTATTACGCATATAGTACCGTGCCTATAGGCAGAGGAAACCTAGTGTTAAGATACTCCATACTTCACTTGCTGACAAATTTTCAAGATATTTTATTGAGTAGTGGAACTAAATTCCACGCTATGTCTTGTTTACCAGAGCGAGGATATGTAATTCATTTCTTTGATTGGTAATCGCATCCATAACCGTCATAAATTATCATAATTAGACTTGAAGATAGTGTGACGCTAAAAAAATAATTATTAACAAGATGCCATCCTATACAGTAAACTTCAATCAAAGCAAATTTTATACAGAACTTTCCAAATTCCAAGTCTCTTGCAATGAAAGAGCCTATCCGTTATCTACTTCCTATCCATTTTGAGACACTTTTACATTTTTTAAAATATTATTACTGTTTTATTAATAACATAAAGAAACAGTGAAAATATTTCAGTTCAACAGAACCCTTCTATTATTGCATACAATGTACTCCTTTATACTGCCTCACATACTGCCTCAGGGTGTCATATTAGGCCCACTGTAATTCCTAATATATACACTTGTTCACCTTTAGCATATTGCTAATATGATATTTATTAGTTCATTAGCTCTAGGCATAGTTTATTGTAGTTTAATTGCTGTACAATCAGATGCCAGCGGCTTTGATGATGTGGAATTAAGAACAAATTGATACGATTTTACCTTGAAAAAGGTATTACTAAGTAAATTGTATTATATATAGTAAATACAGCACCAATAAATAAGTTAAAGCCTGTCGTTGCGCAGAGGCAACTTGTCTGAATGTAAACCCGACGGCTGTGGGTTCGATTCACATTAGGCACACACATACACACAAAGTCTCAAAAATAAGGCTTTTAATTTTACACGAATGGCGTAAGGTGCTGGGCAATTGCAAAAAGTCACATCATTGACCTTCGAATTAGAAGAGATTAAGCTTAGAATTTAATTTCTATGTAATAAACAATCTAGACTGTTATTGATATTTTGCTACAATAATGAAATACTTATATCGCATTTAGCAGGGAAGGCAGAGGGAACCTAGTGTGTATACACTCCGTTCCCCAACTTTCAATTGTTAGTATTTTATATTCATTGATTTATTGTAAATAAATAATTAATAATAAATAATTTAATACTAAACACAATGACAAAACTAAGTATGTTTAAATTATAAATAGATTAAGCAACTATTAGACTACTGTCAAGTGTGTAATACCGGTCTCGAGTAATTGGTTGTTATGTAACGCAACTTAACTATTTTGACATAGTCTTGTATTGACATAAATGCTTATCTATTTGGTAGTTTATTTTAGGAATATTTTGAGGTATAGAAACTATACAACTGAATAAATAAAAATACTTATATAATAATAAAAATAATAATAATAGATTTTTTTAAATACTAGCGACCCGATCGTGCTTGAATTTTAAGGGAAATAAATAGGTATTAATAGTAGTAAAAACTACAATTAATTCGAGTTAACCGTTTCTATGATTAACGTGCACAAACACAGATAAAGACAAACATAAACATAATATTAATTTAGAGGAAAGTGGAGTTACTTAACACTAGGATTTCCGCGCCTACCTAACTGATAAAAAACGTCGAACTGAAAAAGACCCAAACTAAAGTTAATATATAAACATTAACAGTGAATGTGAGTCCGTCGTGACTCAGTGGCACAACAAAAAAATCGATTCTCACTCTGGATAATTAATTATGTTCACTCTGGTATCAAGCGCGGTTATAAGCTCCGCCACTCGACACGCAATATATTGAAATTTGAGTGATGCGTGAGGAACAGAGTGTCTTAACGCTAGTTTCCCTGGAATGTGCGGGATACAACGTGAAGTTAATTTATTTCAATTTTATTTATATCACTTCTAAGTGAATTGAACACAAATCTGGACTAACCAACAGTCACGAATAGTTCACGTTATTAGTATTTCGCAAAAACCGAGTCGATAGTCGATAGCGATTTTACGTAACATTTACTTTAGCTACTGAAACATTTGTTCAAATAACCAAACAATTATGCAAATGTATGCTAACTGAGATATTTTTACTTTTCTCGCCTTAGATACTATACTATACTGAATGGAACGTTTTCCTCGATTATTTATTATAATCTATAATCGATTATTGTTTTCGTGAAGCTATTTAGTCGTGCATCTTTTTAACATTATTATTTAGATTTCATAGCTATTTAGAGAGAACCTAAGGAAAAATAAGAAGCTTGAGGCCAGTCGTGACGCAGGGGCACAAAGTATGACAGTAAAATTGACTGATTGTGGGTTCGATCACCACTCGAGGATATGAAATATTAATTTACATTTATATTTTCATTTCTTTCCTCCAATAAAAATTAATAAGCATGCATTATACAATATAGAAATCATGTAGAAAACACCAAAATAATAATCTTTTAATCGAATATTAAGTAGATTACTTTGAGCTCTTAAGAACAACAGGAACTAAATCGAATTGTAAAGATTAAAAAATAATACTAAAATCACAGATAAAAAACCTGTCAATAGATCACAGACTAATAAAAAGGCATCAGTCCTTGAAACCTGTATTCGATCAAATTAGATCGTATCGTTGTCTGTTATGATAAAATCGAAATATTATTTTAATCACATTGAAACACAAAAAAAAGGTTGCGGAACTCAAGATTCGATTTCGACTGATTTGAATGTTTTTATTACCTCGCTCTAGGAACAAGACAAGCACAGCGTTGAGTTCCGTCTTTTAATGCTCAATATCTCAAAAATTAGGCGGTGTGTACTTTTATAGAGTTCGCGGATACAACGGCCCCACGTGCAATGAGCTGAGCTGCTTATTTGCATATTTAAGCTTCTCGCCCATAGCAGCGTAGGCAGAGGAAACCTGATGGTGATAAAACACTCCGTCCCCAAGATGACACTTCCGTTCCTACCTTTCGCGAATTTTGGAGGCATTGCGTGTTACGTGGCGGAACTGAACGCCGCGCTTTTGACTTGTTACCTTAACAGGGAATGAAAATATCTAATATTTAATTTCCTCGATAGAAATCGAACCCACAACCTGTCGTATTTACAGCCGCGCGCTTGTGTCCCTGCGTCACGATGGCCTCAATTATATGTATGATTATTATTTAACTATTAGGTGCATTGCGCTACTAATGAAAAATGGTAAAAAAATGGAACCTTCACACGTTGAACTATAACATCCTTATCAATGACCTATATTAATAAATAAGGATATCGATTTTAAACCACTTACGATTTTAGTTGAAAAAGTTCGACTCGAATCACGGTCAGAGCGATCACGATTCCGAATAAAAAATCAATCGATATCGTTAATAGGATAATCGGAGCACTATGATATTATCACATTTGGCAAATAAGTGACGTTAATGAGAACATTTGTGTCGTATTTATGCATTAAGTCATGTACTATAGATCTTAAACACAGGTTTTTAATGTTTCGGTGTCTCTTCGGGGAAAGTTCTTTTTTTACTTTAGCTGGGTGCAGTTTACTAGAGTCACTTTATCTAACCTGCAAATTGATTTTGATACTTCGTTCCAATTAAGAACGGAAATTGGCAGAAATTAACGCTGTGCTTTGCCTCGACACCAAAGCGACGAAATATTGTAATATTTTATTCCTCCAAATAGAAATCGAACCCACAATCATCGCGCTTACAGTATCTCCCTTCTGCGACACAACGGCCTGATAATTTAGATATAAAAGAAAAATAATGATTATGTTAGTGTTATAGCGAACTATTAAAGCATTACACTTAATTCATTTCACATAAGACTTTGAATTTGTCTATGAATACGTAGATATTAGAGAAGAGTGAAACTCAACACACTTTCTCTATTTATTCCATACATAAATAAACATATAATCAATTAATTACATACATATTTTAGAATATTGATACATATTATAAATATTCTAATTATATAACAAAAGAGATTCTCTTTGTTTTCTTAAGATTGCGAAATATTCTAATTTTATGGTCTAGTATTGTATAATCATGCTTCTAACTTATAAAAAAGATTGAGACTATTCGACAGGAACACGATTTATTATTTTTTAGTTTCGAAATAAAGTAAAAGTAAATTAAAGGTCTATTATAGCGATCATCAGATTACAAGAATATTTATAATTGTTTGTAAGATAGTACAATAGGCGGCCTTATTGCTAAGTGACCAATTTCTTCCAGAGGTAGAGAAGCTAAATAGGAAAGAATGTACTGATTATATCGATAACTAATAGTATATTATTATAAATCGATACCAATGCCATAGACACAGAGTTTAGCCAACTACAAGACAAGACAGAAACAATTAGTTACTCAGTTAGTTAAATATTATTGTATTATATAACTTTGAGAGAAGACGCCACGTTTCAACCCCATTGTTACTTTTTGTGAGTTCATGAAAATTAGTCGGTTAATCGGCACCCCTTTTTAAAAATTATAGTGAATGTCAATTTATTTGCAATATTTTAATCAATTATAAATCGATATCGATATCTGTAACATATGGATACAGATAAAATAAAAATTTGTATAATTTAAACATAAATCTTGAAATGTCAAATGTCATCTTAGTCAAAAAGTGTTTGATTAAAATTAATGTAAATGATATGTGTTTGAAGGTCATAAATAAACAACTGAAAATAGTATGGATTTCCTTATTATCCCCTAAATCTTTTGGACTAGATGACCTTTAACGAATTTAAGGCGATTATTTGCTAAATTTTAGTTATAATGAGATTGGCCTTTAACATCCTGAGATAATTTATGTATATATACCTAAATATTATCATACAAGGTACATTTTAATCATAATAAACAAATACCTACTTTATATTCTAGCATCCAGTTTTTCAATTTATAAAAACATATTACAGTAAAAAAATATTGCAAATAAATGGACAATAGGGGACACCACTACGTCTATCGACTCACCGAAACGTTTGACGTGTACGTCCCTATTAAATGATACGGATCTTTGTTTTCCGTCTTTCTCCTTGACCTCTTTCTCCGTTTTCACTACCCCATCGTTATCTTGCGTCTCTGTCTTGATAGCAGTTTCAGACATCGGTTTTTGAGGTACCTAGTTCTGAGGTACCTCGATTGTCTTTTGGTATCGATTACGACGCTCGATCATCGATATATTTGTCTGGAAATATCTATATGTCAAATACCTATATTTAAAGACTACATTCCGTTGAATATGAAAACATTTGTATTATTTTTTTAATGTCTTACCTCCTTAAGCTGTTTTCACACATGAGGAATGACTGAATTGCATCAATTCATAATTTTGTATTCGCCAGCATTTTATTCTGTAACAAAACAAAATATTTTTTTATATAACAATAATTTATTTATTTATTTATTTCTGAGAAAAACAACATCAGATTATTACTTACAAACGAACAAAAGCTTATACAAAAAATAAAACCAATAACAGTTTTCACTTATAAATATAATCATAGGTAGATATATAGACATGCATCATTTGGTTACCCTGTTATAAAAATATGAATAAAAAATATACAAATTTCAACTTTTAGAAACCAAAAAAAAGTAATATTCAAATATGTAAATATAGATGTATTTAAAGTGAAGTATATAAATGAATACAACTTAATAAAAATAGTAGTAGTAATAGCTCTACACAATCTTCATGAAAATATGCACTAAAGTTAAAAATGGAATAAAAAATAGATAATTAATAAATATTATGTATAATCTGTGGTTTCAATCAAAATTGTAAGCTGAGAGAATTAACATACCATAATGATATACGCATCAAATAAATTATCTACTTAAAACCTCATCAAATGTAATGGCTTGTATTATTTATTATCTGCGAAATATCGTATAATCCCAACAAACTTTTGTTCGTTTGACAGATTGGCTTTTTAAACGTCAACATTGTCAAAATCGATATCGGTAATCGATTAATCACACAATCCACATCACTAAGCTAATGTGTAGATGGCAATCGTGAATTCTTTAGAAATGTATTAATATTTAATGGCTATATTTTGCAACTTTACAATATGATTTCGATAATCTTTATGTAATTTTATGCAACTAAAGCGCTAGAACGTTAAAGAGTTATTTGTAATATCTTATACTTGAAAGTACTAGTTAAATTTATTTTGTATGTCCTTTGATTTTTTTATTTTTGTTAATATTTGATACAAAAAAACAGGGCAATGTAAACTAATGTATAATTTGCTTTGCTTTTTGTGAATAAATTATGCCAAAAACTTGCTTAATCTTAATATTTAATAAGTAAAGTTCAAGTAATTGCTAATAGCCCAGCTTACTAGTAAACTAAAATTAATTTGCAAGCCAATTAATAATAAACATTGGACTAAAAGAAGTAAATAAAACAGGAAAAATCCGTAATGACTGTTAAAGAAAAGAAACATTACATGTAGAGTGGCAGAACTTAACGCCGTTTTTTTTAACCAAAGTGAGGAAATGAAAAGAATTAATTTCCCCAATTGGAATTGGAACCCACAACTGTCACTTTTACAATCAAACGGTGTCCCTCTCGAATTAATAAGTATAAAAAAATGAGTAAAACCGAATTATGTTGTATGCGTAACAGATTTAAATTAAAAGTCGTCGTATGTTGTGAATGTGGTCAATTGGTATTACAAAATTGCTTCGCAACGTACTTGAGGCGAGATTACAAGTGTACGAGACATACGAGTTCATAAATGTTAGTTTAAATAAACATTTTTGGCCGTCGTGGCGCAGAGGCACAAGTGTGTGACATCCTCACTCGAGGGAATTAATTATTATTTATTAATATTTTCATTTCTTTGCTCTGGCATTAAGGCAAAAACCCGGCGTTGTGGCCGAAAATTTCGGCGGAAAATGGGAAATGGAGTGCCTAACATTGATCCCTCTGCGTACCCTGCTGTGTACTAGATACAGCGTGAAGCTGTTTGAAAATATATTTTTTTATAAATTAAAAGTTATTACTTCAATAAAGTTCAGTTTTTTTACAGTATTGTAAGTTTTGCCGCAAAAAGTTGAAGAAAAATTGTTTCTCAGAAGAAACTTTTTAGAATGCTACGAAATGTCGTAGATTAGTCAAAGTCGCATCCTTCCGTTTCACAATTCTGAAGACATCGCGTGTTGAGTGGTCATCACCGCGCTATGCCTCGTTGTCAGCGAAATGAAAATATTAAATATTTCATTTCCTCGAGTGGGAATCGAACCCACAATAATGAAAATGATGATGATAATGAAAATAATGTTATAATTGTGACAAAAAAAATATATAATTTATCGCGCTCTCCTATAACTTACAGTCAAATCAGCATTTTAGTATTCTATATATTAGCATAAAATAACTTTAGTGTTTAAAATGTAATTAGCATGTTTTATAAACATTGCAGTAGAAATTACATGTTAATCGTTTTTCTTGATAAATTACCTATAATAGACTTTTTATTGGAACTCTGTTGGTTTTTTATCCTCGCGTTTTGTGTGAAATAGGTGACTGGGTATGACCTAACTAGAAACTGCAGTTGCGGTAGTCATTTTGTAATGGATTATTATATAATATTTATTTCTTTTTTGTTTTGCGCGGCGTTGAGTTCCGCTACTCGACATTTAATGTCTCGAAATTTGGGCAACAGAATGTTTTAACACCACGTTCCCTCTATTTACTCTACTATGAGGGAAAAAGTTTTAGCTGCTGCCACTATGATATCTTTACCCATCATCTTTCACCTTATAAGATATTTGCTAATCGTGATTTTGTAAAGTATTCGAAACATCGTGTTTTTTTTATTTTCCAAGTACCGATCGAGGCCACCGTGGCGCAGTGTGGGTGCGGACACAACGGTTGCAGGGTTAAACATGCACTAGGTTCCCTCTGTCTTCCATGCTATATGCGGGAAGTGGTATGTCAAATACCAAAATTTACGCGATTAATCTGCCGAAAATAGTTTTATTAAATCGAATTTTGCGTTCTGAGTGGCGGAACTCAATGCCACGCTTTGCCTCGTGACCAATTACCACGAAATAATTGAATAATTTATTATACACATTATTTACTTAATCATCTCTCTGAATCTCGCTCTTCAAATTTACATTCCAAGCTTTCATGCTTCTCTTTGTATAGTGAAAGAATCTCAATGTTCGTGACACCCCGTTCCCACATATCGTTCAAGTTTCGAGACATCACGTGTCTATTGGCGGAACTCATCGCCACATTTTGTTTTGTTAACCGATCGAGCAATTCAAAATAATATCGACTACATTTTTTTAATAAATGTAAACAGTATATAATATTTGTATAAATAACAACCGTCGTATACACGAAGTTAATAAAAAAATATATTTTTTCTATATTAATAAGTCACCTACAGCCTACAGTCCAATTAATTCACGTTTCCAGGCCACAAAAGTTGTCTATCTAGACCAGTTCATTTAGAACTAACGCGTAATTCCTAACCATCTGTGTACAGTATACAGGAGTTTGCCTTTGCATAATCGTGCCTTTCTCTTATGCAAACGCCTATCGATATCCCAAAGTTGGGAAACACCATGTATATAAGTAAAATAATTTTATTAATATAGATGAATGTAATCGCGATGGTTGTGGTTTCGATGCTCACTCTGGGGAATTAATTATATTCATTTTCTTCCTCTCACTAAAATTTGTCGCTGCGAGAGGAATGTAATGCCTCAATATCAATCTTATTCAAAGATTGTTAAAACATCACCTCAAGATTAATCTCAGAGTTGAGAGCGATTTATAAATATGGGCCTAGGTTGCCTCTGCCTGCCTTCTACATGCAGCCAAATCAAATATTGAGATAAAAGTACATGTCTGTCTTTAATACATAATTTAATTGCTAAGCTTACTTGTGCGTACGTTGTGTTATATAGTATTGAAAATCTGGAAACAAATAATTTAAAAAAGAGTGTCTTGCTTTTCTCAGGCCTGAGGCTGTAACTTTAATGAACCGTTGACCGGCTTAATAAGCTCTCTGTACTCTCTGTGATTTAGAAATATTGTGAACTTAGCCCGTTATAACGGAAACATTTTACATTTACACGCTAAGTGGCTTTCAAAAATATGAAAACTGTCCTCATTAAGAATCGAAACCAATATTATTGTGGTTAGTCAGAAACGTCCAAAAACGCGACAAGGTCGTCACCAACTATATTAATTAACAAATACTAAATACGTCCATGACGACTTGGAAGCCCACGTGGATTTGAACTCTCACCCACGTACACACATATTTGTGGGAATGGCAAGTGATAAATATGTGAAAAATAAGTTATTAAGAAAAAATATCAATTCATCAAATTAACCGTCAACACAGTCATGTCAAGTCAGTACATCGTTACAGTCTGTTCAACCCCATACGAAAGAATGATAAGGTAGATAAGGCACGGCGTTGAGATCCGTTATTCAACACAAAATGTCTCGAAAATAGGGCAATGCGTAAGGTACGGTGTGTGTTAACACAAAGTACCCCTGACTACCCTGCTGATTACGTTACTGGAACGTGGGATACTTAAGTGTCTTAATGGGCAACGGAGACTTCACACTAGGTTTTCAGATTGCCGCTTCGTACCCTGGGATGGACGGGATCATATCATTTTGCGATTTTCACACATTTTAAGTGAAACTATTTTAAACTGACACACTGCACAACTCAATTATAATTTATTAAAAATTATAATATTTTTATAGCAGAATTGAGAATAAAGATAAAAAAACTAAAATTTTAAAAGAAAATCATAATTTCTGTTTCTACAAGTAGTTTTCCTTGAAATATGTTAGATTCATTGTATTTAATATATGTATTTATTTAATGTTATTGTAAACGTGGTCAATGAGTGACGCTACGCCTACTGAAGACGAGGTGACGTCAACTGGACCTTGTGACAACACGCTGTAGGTGCAAATACATAGAAATGTAAGTTCCGGTTTAATATGATTATTATTATTACTAATGAATTTGAATATTTTGAGAGATTTTGCACTAAAGTTGGCGGAGAGAAGGAGTATGAATGAAACATTATTCTTCTGCTCTCCGCGGAAAGATTGTTATCATGTTTTATTTTGTTACGTTAACTATTTTAAGTAAATTGGATTTATGAAGCGTAAAACAGAAATAAAATAAAAATAGCTTATTAAGTTATACTATTTCTCATCCTTGTATTTATTGCCTGCCTTGACATAGGAGCACAAGCGTGCGACTGTCAACGCGACAGGTTGTGGGTTCAACTTAAGAATTTTCGCGTTCCGCCACTTCACCTGCTATGTGCGAGATACAGCGTGAAACTAAAACATATATCTCTATAATCTATTCTATTTAATTTTCTCATCACGTAGATAATAAAACGAAAGAACAACACTACCGGAATCGCTCGCTCCATATACACGGTGTTTAGAATTTAAATTAACTATACTAATACTGTTTGTGGAATTGCCAAATTTTTTATTCCATTAAAAAGTGGTCTAACTTAAAATAAATATTATTTTTTTGGTTAATGAGATTTTGATATTTATTTCTTCATCTAGTATAGTAAAATAACAATATTATGAGAAACACACCGTTCAGTTCGGGTGAAAAGTGGGGAACGGATTGCATTAGCTCTAGGTTCTCTCCGCCTACCCTGCTATTCTCAGGTTATAGCGTGAACTGTAATAATTTGCTCTATAGTTACAATAAAGCGAAAATAGACTATTTTTCTAGTCAATACTTACAAACATAGATATTGTAATTTTTCTATCTGTATATATATGTAAATAGGTATATATGTATATAATTTCCTAAAACAATCATTTATTGGTTATGCCTCATTACCGTTGCCATTTTGCGATCGCAAGTGTATTAACATTCTGAATTGAGAGGACGTTAAATTATTATGGAGTTGTCGTAAACGATATAAATCTTAAACAATCTTTATTTTGTAATGTATTTTATTTACCTTTGTCACGAAAGAAAAAAAGAATGTAATGTATTTTTTTATCCACATCTCCTCGCACAGTATGGGCAAAGATAATTTGATAAAAAGATACCATGTTTTTTTTTTCAACTTCACACTGTATTCGGCATATTGGGAGGGTGCGTAGTACTAGATGACAGTATTATAAACGCTCGCAGCGCTCATGGTGGCCAAAAGTAGAAAAAATTTAGGCTTTGTCACTTATTAATGTCAAAGCAATCTGTTCGACTTATCGTTTTACTAAATTATTTAAAATGAGCTACAGCAGTTGCAGTTGTTCTACAATGCAACAAATACATTTACATGTAATAGATATATTTATAGCAAAGTATGTGATGCAGAAATACAAACAGAAATCGACAACTCAACTATTTATATAAAAAAATACAATAAAATGAAGAACAAAATATGTAATACCGCTAAAAACAAACAGATGTGGCGACTTCAACAAAAAAAAAAATACTTTACTGGGTTTTCATCTATCTGTAATGATGAGCAAACATATAGATCTTGCAGGTGTAATATTAAACAATTTCGAATTATTATTGAAAACATTAGCAACCAATCACAAATACAGTATTAATAGTTTTTTTTTATTTTAATTACTTTTTTTTCTTAAATCACATTTCGTTTCATTCACGTTTTGATATTATAATAATCATTTATTTAGAAAATAAATTATTATAATAATATCAAAACTAGGTAACTACTATACTAACTACCATTAAATTTGCTTTGTTTCCTTGTTTTTCAGTAAAACTACAACTAAAAAAGTAGTAAACAAATTCTGATATAACCAAAATAAAACACAATTTTGAATAGAGATTACTTACCTCTCTCAATTTGAATAACCAGAAATGATTTATCGACGCCTTTTCCACCCAAATCACAGTAATTAAGTTATATAAATAAATTTGAAAGTATTTTACGAATATTTTCAAACAATCCCGCCATCATATGTCAAAGTGTCAGAGCCTACAAATTTGCGTACGCTGGGTGGCGCTGTAGTCGTGCACGGTGCCAATAGCAGCGTAGGCAAAGGTAACCTAGTTTAAAGACAATCCGTATTGTCCCGCGTAACTCAACTCCGCGCTTTACCCCGACAGCAGAAGAAGCGAGAGTGAAGATATGATAATACTAGAGGGCGCGCGCGGCTTCGCCCGCTTATTAGGAGTGAATTCTAAAAAAAATACGAAACACGTGTTCAATAACATTTTTTTAATAGTCTGAATTTAAATTTTTATAAAAATCGGTGACAATTTAAAAAAAATTGCATATAAACTTTCAACCCCTTATTTGAACCCTTAGGGGGTAAATTCTCAAAAACCATGAAACACGTGTTAAATGAAATATTTTTAAGAGTCTGGATTTCAAATTTTATAAAAATCGGTGCAGTTTAAAATGTTTTTCCATGCAAACTTTCAACCCCTATTTCATCCCTTTAGGGTTAAAATTTTTCAAATTCCTTTCTTAGTGGATGTCCAGAATATGAAAATAAACATCTGCCCAAATTTCACGTTTCTGCCATCAGCGGTTACGGCTCTGCGTGCGTCTTACCTCAGTCAGTCAGCACAAGTCCTTTTATATATATAGATTATTTTTTAAATTTTGGCGCCACGACTAGCCTCTAACCACACCATGTTCTTTATAAAATTTTGTCTACTATGGCAAGGGGTTTTATAGGTAGCTTCCCGTTTTTCTCGGATGATGCATAAGGAACCTAGTGTTAAGAGACTCAATTCTCACTCTCTGCCCAAGTTTCGAGACCTAGACTTGTTGAGTCGATATTCAGTATCTATTAATATTTTAGTTGAAAATAAATCTAAATGTTTTAATTATTCCCCCGAGTGCGGATCGAACCCACAAACATCGCCTTAGCTATCATATGCTGTTCCATTGCACCACGATGACCTCATAGTTACTCTAATTCGTAAGCAAAAATCATACAACCGACCTAGTATTTGCGGACATTCGAAAGTTAAAGATTACATAAATTTGCTTCACATATTATGATTAAGTTTAGTTGATTAGATAATAAATATATGCAAATAAATATATTAATAGGGCTGTCGTGGCGCAGCGGTACACTGTCGGACTGTAAGCGCGACGATTATGGATTTGTTCCCAATATAAGCAAATAAATTATTTTATTTACTCACTCTGGTAAAAGGCCAAGGCGCAGCGTTGAGTTTCGCCACTCAATTCGTAATTCTTGGAAAGTATGTTATGGAATTTCTTAGCACCAGGCTTCAATACTATATGAGGGGCACAGCGTATAGGTAAAAAAAAATAAACTTATAACATATTCTTTTTGTGAATGAAATTTACAATCGCATGCAATTTAAAGTGCGGAAATGTTTCGTCATTTATCCCAAAATGGGTGAACAAGGTCCACTCGAACATGTGAGGTACCTTGAAACCAAAGGTTATGCAAAATAAGGAAAACGCATATTTGTCATACCTCAATATATAGTCCAAAAGGGCGTTGTGGTGCAGCGGCACGGAGTCTTACTATAACCGCGTCGGTTATGAGTTGGAGTCCCACTTGGGAAAAAAAATTCTAGCCCTATTAAGACAAAGAGCAGAAGAGCTATTTCGAAAATTTTGTGAAAACTGGGAAACTGTTTACTACTGTTGAACAATTATAAAAAATCGTTAATAGTTTTACTATGAGTATATTGAAAAGTGAAATGTAACGATA
The DNA here is from genome assembly GCA_013421005.1 of Heliconius erato x Heliconius himera. Taxonomy (NCBI): domain Eukaryota; kingdom Metazoa; phylum Arthropoda; class Insecta; order Lepidoptera; family Nymphalidae; genus Heliconius; species Heliconius erato x Heliconius himera. Next base: position 62,947 of record JAATLQ010028044.1, on the reverse strand, counting down.
TTAATATTTGCAAAAGTAGTATTATACTAAGTATAATCGATTGGTTTCGATTCTCAATTAGAGAACAATATTTTCATCTTCCAATATAGACTATTTCAAAAATAAATGAGAAGTTGTAAATGAAGTCTCTCAAAACTCTGTATTTTTCACATTTTTATACCCAAACAGAATACACCTTATTAAATAAATAGTATTATGATTTATGTATCTTTATCTCACGCTATATCATCATCGCTACACACAGCAGGGTAGACAGAGAAAACCTAATATTAAGACACTCCGTTCCCCATTTTCCACCGAATTCTGTAGGCATTGCGTGTTGAGTGACAGATCTCTTGTCGACACCAGAGTAAAGAAATGAAAAAATATATAGTATTTCATTTCCTCGAATGGAAATCGAACAAACAACCTGTCGCGTTTACAGTCACACTTTGTGCCCATGCCCCTCGACTAGCCTATCTAAGCAATACTGAGCCGTAGGTGGTTCTTTTTTATTTTTTTTAGAAAAAAAAATGAATCTATCAGAATTCATTTCCATCGTTCCGCCTTAATGAAGTTTAATTAGTACGAATATATTATAATTCAATAACAGTCTGTCAATAGTGGCTCGCCTTGACCATAATACTTGTTTTCCACTAAATATCGTATCACGTGCTATACAGAACTATTTAATGTGTTTTAAATTATATATTTTTGTATAAATTAAATTTGACACGTTGTCATTGTGGTGTTATAAGTGCGACGGAAGTGGGTTTGACTCCTATTTGGGGCAATTAATTATTTCCATTAGCCTGCTGTGTGAAAAAGACAAAACATTGTCTAAGCATACAATGTTTCTCAAATTTGGCGGAAAGTGGTGAACGGAGTGTCTTTTGACTAGCTTCCCCTACCTACTCTGTGGTAAATGCTTCGAGCTGTTTTAAGGGTTTCATACCTTTTAAAGAAAAAAGAAATCCTTACAAGATCACTCTGTTGGCCGCCTGTCTGTCTGTCTGCCTGTCAAGAGAAATTGAATTGAAATACCTCGATTTACGGCCACATGATTTCCTGAAAAAAAACTTATTTCTATATTTACTTAAAGAAAGATATGGCAGTTTATATAGCAAAAACACGTACATTGCTGTCAATCTAGAATTATGAAATTTGGCACCTAGCATCTACAGGTAGTACTAGTTTAGGAAAAAATCAGAACTATACATTTGTAGTTAAATCCAAAAAAATTATAGCCTTAAAAGAGGGGCATTTTTTTTAAAGAAGCTAGTTGAAAAGACTCTGGCTAAGGTAAGCCTGAATTTCAGAAAAAGCTCAAATCTCCAATTTTTATACGTACCCTCGGTGGACCAACCCAACTCATGCTTTCCCGGTTTTTTTAATATATTACTAAATGGAACATGATTTTACCTTAAAAATATTTTGTAATAGTTGTTATCTCCAGCTGTGTTTTTATTGGAAACATACTTTATAGATAATTGATAAGGCTAGCAAAGAGATCTAACACCTGTAGGTTTTATAATAATGTACATAAGGTTCATTTTTAAATAGTTCTTTAACCGCATAATAACATGTTTTAACTGCATTCTAACATTTATATTACGTTTAAATAAACGATAAACTGAAAATAAAGTAATCATATTATTTCTTTAAATAACTTACTTACAAAGGAAAGTGGGACGGAAGTGTCTTAATAGGAACGGTTTTGGTGGCTCCCATGTTCCCACTACCTACCCTCTTATGTGCGGGATACAGCGTGTTTCCCTTAGCGATAAAATTATATAGGTTGCATAGATTTTTATATATATACCTCTCTCTCTCTCTATAATGGAGTTGTCTCTCTCTCTCTCCCTCTCTCTATCTCTCTCTGGTTCTTTAACCGCATAATAACAGAGTTAACAAGCTCATAATTACATTCCTAATAAATTCACTCCGCACGCGAACCCAATATCAAATGAAGAGGTCCTTCTCAGAATCGTTATGTAAATATTATATTTGAAGGCATAATCAAATTTTATAGGCGTTAAATCACAATTATTTTTATATATATTTGGGTTATACGGTAAACCGCCTTTTTAAAAGGGGTTAGACCAAGTTTTTTTAATTCTTGGTCTGAACTGTAAAAAAAGTTACAGTACGTAACTTTAGTATATAATAATGTTCATCAGAATGGGAGAGTGGAAAATGAAGTAAATAAGTATTAAACCAAATAAAATTAGCTTCACGCTTCATCTCGCACACAGCAGTGTAGACAGAGGGACGTAGTGTTAAGGCGGAGTGCCTTGAATTTTCCACTTTCCGTTCAATTTTCAATTCGAAACTCAACACTGCCCTTTGCCTTGTTTTGAAAGCAGTGCAAAAATAATAATTTCACAGAGTGGAAATAGAACCCACAACAAACATTCAACAACTTAAATTCTTCACCATCATAGACCAGCTTTAGACACATTGTGTGTTGATTGTAAAAATAGAGCGGGCTTATAAAAATAATTGTGTTAAGTTACTCCGGCCTCCACTTTAACCCAATTTTCGAAACAGTGTGTGTTGAGTGGCGGAACTCAACGCCGCGCCTTGTCTATCAGAGCGAGGTAAAAGTAAATATAATCATTCCTTCTAGTGGAGATTTACAACCGTAGCACTTACAGTCATAAACTTACCACCTACGCTATGATGCCTTCGTTTTAGTTTCTTATTATAGAAAACTCGTTCTATGTATTCTATTGTCAAATTCTGAACACGAATTATTCTCATACCGACTGTACAATTGCTATTAGATAATACAATGGTATTCCATTGTCACTTATAGGGCTGTCACTCATTTACAGTCTTATAGTAAAAAAAAAGTTTAATTTTTGTTTGTATAGACACTCATAATAACTTTTTTCACCCTTTGTAAAACTACTTAGTCCTAGGAACCTTAAGACACTCCGTTTTCCAACTACTAGTTCTAATTGCAAAAATATTTTTATATTGGATAGTCCATTTCTTGAGGAAAACTATATATCACGTTAGTCGTGTGGATGTAACTCATTGTAGCAGCGGTCAAGGTTCCTCAGAATGTGTCACATATCATAAAATTTTTTAGCCATTTTAATTTCTAGGTAAAAGCTATATTTTTTTCCATGAAAAAAATAATAGGGTCTAGTTAATTAAGCTCGAGGCTGTCGTGGCGCAGGGTCACAACGGTGTGGTAGTAACACGACGGTTGTGTGTTCGATCCCCACTCCGGGGAATGAATTTATAATAATACGCTCTTGCACTAAGGCAAAAGCCTGGCGCTGACTTCCGCCACCCAATACGCTAATAAAAAAAATAACAAATATAACATAATTTGGAGTGTAATTTATGAACATGGCAACCCTAGGTTCTATAAAGTCGCGTCACATAACACTTTATATTTGTGTATTTTAAGTTCAAGGTAATGGACGAATGATATATGACATAATTAGGTTTTGATTTATGTTGTATAAATTAACAATCAATCTATGTATATAAGTATGCATGTGTTCAAATATATATAAATATTAATTATTTTTATAATTCGAAAATTGGGCGGAAAGTGGGGAACTAAGTGTCTTAACACTAAGTTTTCTGTTCTTTTGAAAAAACGTGAAGTTGCAAAGCATGTTGAAATATTACTTAATATATTACACGCATCACGAAAAAGAGCTGGCTTTGAACACAAGCCAGTTCTTTTTCGTGATTTGAATTTAAATCAATTATTTGTAATAATTATGTATTAAATACATTACATTTATAAGTATTTTTCCTTTTAAAATGATATTACATAAAATGAATATCAAATATTATTTCATGTATCCACCACTCGGAGGAATTGATTGTAAATAATTATTTTCAAGTCCCTACACTAGTAAAACACAACACAGCGTTGAGTTCCACAAATCAGCACGGACTATCTTAAAAGTGTAAATATTTTGTAACAACAGTAATTTTCTAGACGACCATGCTGTATACAGAAACTGCTTTTCAAGAGTTGTCCCTCGAATTCCAATTCTTAATACAATATAATATCTTAAAATTCGGCCAAGTGGCATTTCGATTTACATAATTATAAACTTAGTAAAACAAACGGTAATAAAATAATATAATATTATAAAGCTAAAGTTTGGTTGAACGCGCTAACCTTAGGAACTAAAGAATAGAACTAAAAAACTATTTTGTGTTAGATATCACTATCTTTTAGATGTAACCCACTGTACGTACAGTTAGAGTCGCTACAGGCACTAAGACTATGATATTGTGTCATATACAACTTTTAGTTATTCCCATTTGACAAGAAAATTAAAGCCGGCTAATAAAAAAGTAAAAATAAATCAGAAAAAAGGAAAAAAAATAATGACAAACGACGCTACATGATTGCGTCTAGTCTAGTTTTGGTATAAATTTAGATAATTTCATTAATGAATTCAGATGTTGACATTTCAAGATACATCTCAATCGTTCATTGGATAGAATCATTTTCGCATAATCACGCAAAGTCACATAACAATAAAGACCGTCGTGGCATAGGGAATACCTCTGCGGCTGTATACGCGATGGTTGTGGGTTCAATTCCCACTCGGGGGAATGAAACGTTTGATATTTTTATTTCGTTGCTCTGAAACGAAGCAAAGCATAGCGTTGAGTTTCGCCACACAAATGCTTCAAGAATTCGGCGGAAAGTAGGAAACTAAAGTGTCATACTGAGGGAGTGTCTAATCCCTAGGACTACATTACAGAGAGAACCTGGGAAGGAAACTCCCTATGATTATTTTACTATGTGCAGGATACAATTTGAAGTTAAATAATAATAATAACAATTATAAAGCTATATAACACTTAAATTAACATATAGGATTCGCCGTGCCTGGTCTCCTCAAATAAACAAGATGCAACCGCACCTCCTCTCGCAGAACGGGAAAATTAAAATAATTCATTACCTCCAATAGGAATTGAACCCACCACCATCGCATTTACAGTCGGACGTTGTCCCACTGCACCACGATTTAAAAAGTTAGATAACATTTAAATACCTAATACTAGGTTGTACATTAGTCACATCTTCATAGACTTGTTTGAATCTGGATCTTAAAAAAATAATATTTCCGGTGTAGTCATTAAATTAATTTGGTCAATCAATTAAAATTAGATTTCTATTTTTCGTTCATTGAAAAAACACAAATTTTATACGTCGCGTCGCGGTATATATTAATTATACATTTTATATAAAAAAACTAGTTATCCGAAGCTTTGTCGAATCTATTTTAAGTATAAACATTTCCTCATGTCAGAATCGAACCCAAAACCACATCCGTCGAGATTAAATATTAACTTCACGCAGTAATTATCATACAGCAGGATATCCACTTAATGCCTAGTGCCAAGACACTCCGTTTCCCAAGCACCGCTGAATTTTAGAGATATTGAGAGGCGAGTGGCTATAGTTAACGGATTCGGAACGGACTGGAAATCGATCGGATATATACCGAATAATCGGATGTTATTCCGCTGCGCCACGACGGCCTCCAACAAAACTTAAAAATATATCGAACATTAAACAATATAGTACATAAATTATATTCTTAACAAATAATGGCCACTGAGGAATGTGTCCTTCTTCGTTGAAACAATAAAATTTTAATGGAACTACTTTTACATTTAAAATACCATTCGTTATATTTGTAAAGAGTTAAACTAGGAGAAGGAGGAGAGAAGCTGTCGTGATGGAGTGACATAGCGTATGAATTGTTAATGCTACGGCTATGGGTACGATTCACACTTGAGGAAATTAATTATTTAATATTATTATTTTCATATTCTCGGTCTGGTAATAAACTAAGGTGTTGAGTTCGTAAAATTCGGCGGAAAGTGGGGCATGAAGTGTCTTAACACTAGGTTCTTTCTGCCTAGGGTAGGGAAGTAGGGATTTATGCGAGACACAGCGTGTATAAATGACTAAATTCTTTTACTCGACAAAAACCAATTGCCTGTCTGGAATGCGAAAAAAAAATATCGTAAACAATTGTTATTGTACTAAATAATTTATCCTTTCTAAAGTTTCATTTAAACTTGTTACTTTATTTACAAATCAAAAGCAATGCTGTTGCAAAAAACAAGATATTGTACTGGCATTTGTTTTTTTTTTTAAACAAACTCATTAACGATAAATGTCCGCTCGATCCAAGGTCGAATCTCTATTATGATTGTTAGAAGAAATGTCAAATAAAATAAATCATGTAAAAAGTGAGTTGTATATACCAAGACAAACATACCAGACTCTCTTTTTAATCAGCTTCACGCTGTACCCCGCACACAGCAGGGTAGGCAGAGGGAACTTAGTGTTAAGACACTCCGTTCCCCACTTTCTGCCGAATTCTGGAGGCATTGCGTGTTGAGGGGCAGAACTCAACGCCGTGCTTAACCTCGACACCAGAGCGAAGAAATGGAAATAGTTAAATTTAAGTAAATATTCGACTCTCTTTTTAATATGGATAAAGTGTGAATACTGTGAAACAATGTTATATCCTGCGTAGAGCAGGGTAGGCGGATGAAACTTTATGTAAGTCAGTCCCCACCCTCACCCCAATTTTTGAGATATTACTTGTTGAATAGCGGAACTCAAGAACGCAATTAGTCCTGTTACTTTTTTTTAACTTCATGTTGTATTCCACTCACAGCAGGTTAGGCAGGGGGAACCTGGGAACCTAGTACTAAGACATTTCTTTCCAATTAATACACACTCATGAAGATAAAATGAAAATATTACATATTTCATTTCCTCTAGTGTAAATCGAACCTACATCTGGTCGCGTTTTCAGTCACACTCTTGTGCCTCTGCGCCACTTCTCTTGTATTCTATTAAAGCGCTCTAGTAATTGAAGCCGCACGTTCTTATAGTGATACTTTAAAATTCTTTTACGGTCACAGAAACCTTTGTTATTAGCTTTATAACATCCTGCTTCATACATACATAATATTATGAAAATGAACAAAAACGGAAAGCTAAATGACGTCATCATGACAAATTTGAGAAATGTCCGACTAAACGTGACGGTTATGGGTTTGGTCTTGATAAAATTTGCACTAGAAAGATTATACACAATTACGACGGTTGTGGGTTCGATTTCAACTGAGGGGAATGATTTCTTTCTGATCGTTCTGCTAACACGACAAAGAACAGCGTTGATTTTCGCCACACAACAAGCAAAGTTTAAAAAAATGAGCAAAATCTTGAGGACAGTGTGCTTTAACACTAAGTCTCCTCTGTCTGCTTATTGTATATGCGAGACTCAATGTGAACCTAAAAAAATATTTATTCCAAATAAAAGTGTTTCTTCCGTTACCAGACTGGAAATATATCTAAAGCGAATATAAAATTAGAGAAAACAGAGTGTCTTAACACTAAATTATCTACCTTAGAGATGTTTTAATAAAAAACGAAACAAAAAGATCAGGAAGCTGAACGCTATCTGTACCTACAGCAAGTCGGTCGGCTCGTGAGAGGCGAGGCGGCCTTGCATTTCCATTCCATATACTTGAAATGAATAGTACCTGCAACTGCAAATACACGGTAAATGGCAGAAACGAGAGTTAAATATTTATATTTTATATTTGTGTTATATTCTGAACTTAAAGGCTTTTAGAAAATTTATATAAAAAAATATAAACAAAAAAACGTGGTTAAATAAAATACATGAGAGATAATAACCAAAAATATAAAAGAGTTAGTCCAAAAAAACTATAAAAATATTTTTAATAGACACACACATTTTTTTTTTTTTTTTATATTAAATATAAAAAGATTGAGTCCCTTTTTAACCAGTTCTAAAACTACCTACTTACTTATAATTAGCATGGTACCAGGCAATAAAATATTCTAGTTTACTTATTTTTTTTTAAATATATCTTATAAAAAATCAGCTTCACGTCGCACACAGCAGGGTAGGTAGAGGGAACCTAATATTAAGACACACCATTACCCACTTCCCGCCGAGTTCTGAAGGCATTGGGTGTTGAGTGGCGGAACTCACCGCCGCGCTTTGCCTCGACACCAGAGCAAAGAAATGAAAATAAATATTGCAATTTCTCGAATGGGGGTCGAACCCACGACCAGTCGATTTTACAGTCACACTTTCCGTCCCTGCACCTCGATTGGCCTATTCTACATTTATGTATGTATCATACATACATAAATAGATGTAAAATAGGCCAATACTCTTGCACTTAGGCCTACAAAAAGTTTACTATCTCCCATACAAATTGACTGGAAAAAATCTATATTAGAGATAGATTTACCTGTTGCCATCTATTTAATAATTTTTTCTATTTATTCCTTTTACAAAGTGCTATAAAGTGTATAATACATCAATAATTACACGTCATGACAGTAGCTCATATTAACATGCCAAAGTACATTGTTCTTCATTTAGTATGAACATATTGTGACGTGCTATTGTAATATAAATACGGTGTGTACATAATTAATTGTAGGAATTATGAAGGATAAGGAAGTGAGGAATGATTTTGAATAAGTGAACCTACAGTTTTACTTTGTTCTCTAATTTCCGCCATTTTTTTGTAACTTCACGCTGTATCCCGCGCGCAGGGAACCTAGAAACCTAGTATTAAGACACCTCGTTCCTATTAGGGCAATGCCGTTCCCCACTTTGCGCCGAATTCCGGAGGCATTGCGTGTTGAGTGGCAGAATTCCAAATATTCACCTCGTTACCAGAACTAAAAATATTAAATATTTCTTTTTATCAAGTTGAAATTGAATTCACAATCTGTCGAGCTCACTGTCACACGCTAGTGCCTTTTGTGCTAGTGGCTTTTCCGCGAAAATCTTTCCTTTGTCTTTCTATTATTATTTAATACTATTCAGCTAATAAGGAAGATTGATCTGCTACCATTACGTGCGTAGAAACTAATAAACACAAAACTATTGATTTAAAGCCATTCTGTCAATAAAACATATAAACCACAATCCCCCTTGGAAAACATATCTAAATGCTACCATTATATTGGCAACTTAAACAATGTAGGAGGAATATCTAAGCATAATCAATCTGTAAACAGACAGATACAGCATCCGTGTAACAATGTATACATTTTAACGTCACTCGAGATGACCAATAATGGTAACCGCGTTCTTAGCAAGGTCATCGCAAATTGCGTTAAGCAAAGTAGAAGTGGCTTCAAGTCTTAGAAAAGTATTGATAAATGGGCTCTAAATTTTAATCTTTCTAATATTATAAATTTAAAAAAATTGTGTGGATGGATGTTTGTTCCAACTTCACGCAAAAACTATTGAACGAATTTAAATTAAACTTTACAGTAAACTACGTTATACATAAGAATAACTCATAGGGTACAATTTATATAAAGATTTTGTATTATTTAGCTACAATATTTTTATATATAAAATAAGAAGAGGCGATAGATATAGTTGTTTTTTTTTTTATCGAATATAACAAAATGCGTGCGGTCGTCGTGACACAGTGTGTGATTGTAATCACGACAGTTATGAGCTCGATTCCTAGATGAGGTAATGAATTGTTTTTTATTCGCTCGTTAAGGTAACAAAAAAATCGCGGCGTTATGTTCCACCACGCGAAACCAGAAGAAAGCGGAAATATCTTAATGGGAACGGAGTATCTTAACAGTAGGTTTCCAGACTCCCTTTAGGCAAAGGGAGTCTGGAAACCTACGGTGTGCGGGATACAGCGTGACACTAATTATTAAAAAAATTATCATACATAAATACATTTAATTTAATAGAATATAAAATTAATTATTTAAATAATCACATTCACATATTTTAAACTGCTAACTTTGCCATTTCTGTTTAATTTTCTTAGTAACGTGCCACCTACTACAATTTTCTCACGTCACTTTGTGTTAACGCTTTGTTGGCTACATCCTACATTATAATACTGCCTTTGTTTATACTTTAATAGTACACATATTTTAATCATTTTTATTTACAAGAAGTAGCAATTTTTTAGTAAATAATTTCGATAATTATTTCGTTTTGTATTATTAGAGTATTCATTTAGGTTTTTTTTGTTATTATGGAACATAATAAATTACTAAGCCCTATTTGTGTAATTATGTAAATCTCATCTTCTTAGTAAGAAATTTACTATTATATTTACCTAACAATCTTTTTTTATACAAATTGCTTATTAAATGACAGAACCCAACGCCGCGCTTTGCATCGTGACCACAAAAATAAAAAAAACATATATTTTATTCCCCCGAGTAAGACCGAAGCCACAACCGTCTTGTTTCTACATGCTTGCGTCCCTGTGCCACGATGGCAACAATAAAATAATTCAAAATCTAAAACTATAATATATATTTTTTTTAAATCAAATCGTATCTTAATACTATAAGCCTGTTTAGTTAATCTGTGCAACAAACTATTTTTTATCTGTGACAGTATAAAATGGCGGGTGACAGGTCGCGGGTCACGGTGTGGCCTTGAACTGCGTCCACGAAGTCACGATGCTAGGCATGTTTTGATACTCCACGACAAGGTCACGTCTTGTCTACATGTGACAACAATTTCATACGAATATAAAATTTATCTAATACTTGTTGTAGCTTAGAATGTTGTTTGTTCGGTTTATGAATCAAAAAATCTCTTTTTATCTGCGTAGCTTTCGTTAAATTTCGAAAAATTCCCTCTTAATGCTCCCCTACACACCCCAAGAAGCCTACACGATAATAATTATCGATAAGTTTGTCAGTAATGATTTTTTTTGTATAGACGTTATAGAAGCTTGAGTGGATTAACAGCTTAGGATCTAACTGTAAACGCGACGGTTGTGATGCGTTAAGTTCCGCGAGTCAATACGCAATCTCTTAAAAGTTATGCGAAAAGTGAAAGGAGGAGGGGAGTCGTATATGCACGAGGTGCTCTTATCTCCAGAGACTCCTTTTCCTTCCTCAGAGAGAACATTTTCGAAATTGCGACGTAGATTAAAAAAAGGATTAATAAATGATCTAATGATATCCCAAGATCTCTGTCTCTCCCAGACCTACGTCATTTTAGCAAAGCTGAAATTTTGAGGATGAATAGTCAAATATATAGTTAAGACGGTATGCGTATTTACTAAATTGAAAGTGGGGCCCTTTCAGAGGTAGTGCCAACTTTCAAGTTCACGTGTAACAGCGGAGACTTAGGATACCAAGAGTAAGTCACTCTGTCTCCAGAACACCACAAACACAAGGTAGTAAGCAACCAAGGAAGTAAAAAGAACTCATTCCCCCGAACTAGAATCGAACAGACAATCGTTGCATTTACAACTTTAAATTATTCAATTTCTTCTTTAAAAAAATCTATTCAACAGTAAACAAAATGATGTAATCAGTTATGTCGCAATACAAATTTATTATACAAACATGCATAAGTTATTTAAACTAGATCTTCTTGAAATCGATGCATATATTAATATATAATTATTGTTACTTAATATATCTGTTAAGCACCTTTTTTTTGTAACCACTTGCACTTGGACGCGGTGGTTGCTAGTTCAAATATTAAATATGTGGTTAAGCTTGTTGAGAGACCGTTGTGGTACAGTAGTGATATAAGTGTGCGACTGTAAACGCGACGGTTGTTGGTTCGATTCCCACTCGGACTCGCTTTGGTAACGGAGTCTTAATGGGAACGGCGTATCTTAAAAATAGGTTCCCAGGTTTACTTTGCCTAACCTGCTATGCGTGATATAACGTGATGCTACAAAACAAAATTTATACATATATTTGGAATTGAGCGTAAGTAAAGCCATGAGTTATACGCGTCGTCTAAACCAGCTCTTACTATATCTTTAATTTATTTTATGTGAAATACTACATAATATTAGTAGAATATTTTCACTTATATTTTCATTTTCCTGGCTCTGCCGCTGCCGCTCTACCGCGCAGCGTTTAGTTCCGCCACTCAACACGTAAGTGCTTTCACGCTTTTTCCGCAAAAGCGAAAACTGAGAAAGATGTTTTAAGAACATTTATAAGTATTAATGATCTAGCGCTACTTATATTTGACTATTATATAAGTATTCGCTAAACAAAACATAATTTAAGCATAAAAATAACAGGTGTTCTCTCTTATATTAGAAAACATAGTTATTTAAATAAAATTAACGTTTTTGATAATAAGAAAGGAATTTCACAAAGTTTTAAATAAATAAACCATTATGAGGAGGAAACAGTATACGACATCATAAAGTTACTTTAAAACGGTATCAAAAATTCTGTGTATTATTGAGATGGGCATTGACTTTGGAGGGAACCTGTTTTTGTTTTTTTTTCCTACTCGCTGTATCCCATACATAGCAGGGTAGGCAGAGGGAAGTTGGAAACCTAGTGCTAAGGCACTCCATTCCTATAAGACACTTCCGTTCCCCACTTTCCACCAAATTCTGGAGGTATTACGTGTTGAGTATCAGTGTACTTAACGCCACGCTTTGCGTCGTTACCAGAGCGAGGAAATGACAATATTAAATATTTCATTTCCTCGAGTGGGAATCGAACCCACAACCTGTCGCGTTTCCAGTTTTCAGTTTTCACCAAACCGGACACTTACTACTATACATTTTCAGGATACATTTGACATTGACAATATTCTCTTACTAAGATTTTTTTTTTTCAGCTTCGCACTGTATCCCGCATATAACAGGGTAGGCAAAGGGAATTTAGTGCTACACTCCGTTCCCCACTTTGAAATCAACGCCACGCCTTTTTTCTTGGTACCAGAGCGAAGAAATGAAAATATTCCCTGAGTGGGAATCAAACCTCAAACCGTCCCGTTTTTACAGTCACACCCTTGTGCTACCAGACCACAACGGTCTCTTAGTAATTAGCAAGTAATTATAAAATATATATAAATATATATATATATATATATATATATATATATATATATATATATATATATATATATATATATATATATATATATATATATATATATATATATATATATATATATATATATATATATATATATATATATATATATATATATATATATATATATAGAATATATATGTAAAACTATTAAAAAACGTTAATAATAGAAATGAATACACAATAAAATAACGAAAATTAAATACATAAATAAATAGAATAGTTATATAATTTTTACATTATTCACCATTTTCTAAGTAAACACAGGTGTATAACAACGCGGTGACGTCACGACCTTGCGACGCAACCCGATCTTACAATGAGGTAAATATAACGTATTAATGAATGTTCCATAATCTATCTTTTAACTATTGTTTTTTATTTATTTAGTTTTTTTATTTATTTATCTATTGTTTTAAATGATGACGTCGGCGTCGTGGAGAAATAAAAGCAGTCGTTACTAATATTATAAAGCTGAAGTGTGTTTGGCTAAACACGCTAATCTCAAGAACTACTGGTTCGAAGTGATTAAATATTTTTGTGTTTGATAGTACGTTTATCGAGGAAAGCTATATAACGTCATAATTCGATGTGACTCCCTGTATCTGAGGCATAGCCATTTCTATTTCGCCTAATGGATCGAGTTACAGGTAAAATCTAATTTGTTTCTTAACATAATTGTTTTTTGATAGGTTCGATTCCTCACTCGAGGAAATGAAATAATACATATTTTCATTTCTTCGCACTGGTATCGAGGCAAAGCGTGGCATTGAATTCTGTCATTTAGCACGCACTACCTCCAAAATTCGGATTAATGGAAAACGGAGTGTCTTAACTCTAGGCTCCCTCCGCCTATGCCTATGCTGTAGTGCCTATGATATAGTGTGTACTTAAAAAAACAACATAATTAATCTACACTGACAATCGAATTCACGACCATCTCTATGAAGTTTTTAATATGTAACCTACTACGTTGTAAATAAATAAGTACTTAGGTAAATTAGTAAGAAATACAAAGTGTTATGTATAAATAATTTAAATACTATGTAAATATGAAAATCACTAGTAAATAGCAACTTCATATTTTTCTCATATAGCAGACAAAAGGAACCTAGTGTTAAAACAATCTTTTCTCAACTTTCCACAAAATTTTCGAGACACTGCGTGTTTTGGCGGAGCTCAGAGTCGTCCTTTGTAAACCAAAGCGAAAAAATGAATATAATTTAAAATATACCTATGGCAGTTATTAAACTGCCTCACGTTTAAATCAAACCTACAACCAACCCGTTTACAGTCAATTTCTGTCCCATTAAGCCACTACAACTTCAAGATTTTACAATAATAGTTTATATTCCAAACGAGTTTTGCAAGAATCGTTGCAATTCTAATTAAATATTTATTCAGTACATTTTAATTAACGTGTCGTACAGAATTTATTTAAAATCTTTTCTACGTTTTATTTTTAAATATATTGTTCGATTACTTTAGATATTGGAACTCAACACCGCACTATAAGTTCTAAAGTATGAGGAACGAAGTGTCTTAACATTAAGTTCTGAGAACTTAGTGTTAAGACACTTTGTTATATCATTTTGCCTACCCTGCTATGTGCGGAATACAGCGTCAAGCTAAACAAAGTGTGTAATGTAGAGATTCGGGATTTTTTTTTTAAACTAGGTATGTTTTCTCCATCTTCGGTGTGTATGTGGTAGCGTGAAAATAAGAAGTAACTGTTATTCAGCAACGTGACATTAGTGTTTCGGGATATATTATTTCATCGCCCTGACCGGAAATCAAATCTATGTTACATTTGATAATTAAGAAAAAAAATAGAATGATTCATCATTAATATTCCACTATCTCTTCACAAAGTAAAAAAAATGAATAAAAAAGAAAATATCCATACATACCGTATTAATATGAAAGAGATATTAAAAAAAAACTAAAAAAACCGGCTTTCTAAACCACAAATGTCATACAAATGCTTAAAAATAAGCGTAACGCCAAAAAAAATAAGCACAAATCCAAGTAAATCGACATGCCGTCACGTTTTTACATGACAGTGAATCTAACCGTCATAAAGCACTGTTATATAGAGTTAAGGAAGTAGGTTGGCACATACTAGGTTAATTATTCATTTTTATGTCACAAATATGGTCAATTTCAAGTAAAGTTAGGGTAAATGCCAAATGACTGAAGTACAAATGATCGGTTTTATTTTCTTTGTTGTATTCAATTCAATTTTAGTCAAGAAATTCTAAGTCTCAAGAAATTGTCTGGTTGTAAGTAATGCTTACTGGTTCAATTACCAAGTCATATATACACATAGATAAAAATTTATTATCTTAGTTAGGTGAGTATCTTAGGCCTAGTGTCTATACACTCCGTTTTCCAAACCGAACCGAAACATCGCGTGTTGATTGGCGTAACTGCGTGGCGGCCATTGCCTTTTGTCTTGTTTAATAATAATAATAATAATAATCTTTATTTAGAACTAAAACAGTTACAGAACGGGGAAATAAAAATAATTAATCTCCACAAATGGGAATCAAATGTACAATCATCCCCTTCACAGTCAGAATTTGCCGCAGCGAAGTTTCAGCTTATTATATTACATAATTATATCTCGATCTATTAAAAACGTGATAAAAACTGGTAGGCTTACAAATATAAATCATCATAAAAATATAAATTAATTAGCATCCACGCGAAAAAAGTCATTAATTTGTTCAACTCTACAAATATTAGTCCTAAGAATGGAATGTACTACTAAGTAGTCAAATCCACTAGGACAGGAAGATATAATACGACTTTCACGGTACGTTATCTAAACATATAAATAAAATTGCGGAATCTGTCTGTGATTTCAAAATAATCGTAGTTTTCCAAGAGGGAACCTAGTGTTAAGACACTCGGTTCCCCACTTTCTGCCGAATTCTGGAGGCATTGCGTGTTGAATGGCAGAACTCAACACCGCGCTTAACCTCGACACCAGAGCGAAGAAATGGAAATATAAATTTAAATAAATATTTTATCTCCTCGAATGGGGATCGAACCCACAACCAGTCGGTTTTACAGTCACACCTCGTGCCGCTGCGCCACGACTGGCCTCTATATATACTTAAATAATATTAAATAAGTATTCATCAGCAGTCGAAGCCGCTCTGGGGGTTCTAGCAGTCATCATAAAATATTAACATGTACTTACAAATCAGTTAAAAATTTGCTTTAAAGCATAAAATTAATATGTGTGCAATTCTCATGTACAGTGTAACACGCCAAGGTGACATTTTCGACCAATCAGAGCGCAAGGCGCAAGTGACGTCACACCGACTCGTGCGCAACGTGACAACAATAATATGTAGACGGACAACACTAAAATGGCAATTTATTGTAAATTATTCGAAGTAAGTACTGCCTGATATAAATATAAATAGTATAAGATTATTTGTTTACTGGTTTCGTAGTGACAGTTGGTTCGATTCTCACTTGAAATGCATATGGGCTTTTAGTAAATATTTTGATATCCAAGAAGAATCACAACGTTTGGTCCCGCTTTTAACACGCATTATTTTAATTATCTTGAATGATTGAAAAGTGGAAAATCTTATTATAAAACTAATTTATTCTTGTTTTCCCGAGCCACCCCAGCAAAAATATTTAGACGTAATGGAAAATATATCTATGCCTTATTAATCTGTGACTAGTAAATTCTGTTCCTGAGTTGATTTCGTCAGTTAACATACTGACAAAAAATTATCACTTTTGCTTGGTTATTACAGATTACAAACAAAAGACAAATAAAAAAAATATTAAATATTAAACACGCTTGTAATTATTACTTGAGCAAAAATTTCTTAAGTAAGATTAAGTACTTCTAAAGACATATTAATTAGATTATAGAATCATTTGACGGAAGCCATTATATGATAACCTAAAAAAAAATAAATTAGCTTCACGCTGTATCCCGCACACACACAGCAGGGTAGGCAGAGGGAACCTAGTGTTAAGACACTCCGTTCCCCACTTTCTGCCGAATTCTGGAGGCATTGCGTGTTGAGTGGCAGAACTCAACGCCGCGCTTAACCTCGACACCAGAGCGAAGAAATGGAAATATAAATTTAAGTAAATATTTCATCTCCTCGAGTGGGGATCGAACCCACAACCAGTCGGTTTTGCAGTCACACCTCGTGCCGCTACGCCACGACCGGCC
>JAATLQ010028044.1:6085-45817 GCA_013421005.1 Heliconius erato x Heliconius himera | reverse complement strand
CAGCAGGGTAGGCAGAGGGAACCTAGTGTTAAGACACTCCGTTCCCCACTTTCTGCCGAATTCTGGAGGCATTGCGTGTTGAGTGGCAGAACTCAACGCCGCGCTTAACCTCGACACCAGAGCGAAGAAATGGAAATATAAATTTAAGTAAATATTTCATCTCCTCGAGTGGGGATCGAACCCACAACCAGTCGGTTTTGCAGTCACACCTCGTGCCGCTACGCCACGACCGGCCTCAATAACCTAAAACATTAGTAATTAACTTATAAAACCGTACAGAACCGGAAAGAGAGGAGACGGAATAAAACTAATAATAGAACGGATATGTAGAGTTTATTAACTTATAAAAAATATCTAAATAGTAACAGTAATATCAAAACTCTCAAGTTCTTTAACTACTTATTATCTTATTTGCATGATATGATTTGTAAAAAAAATATTTTATCTTAAATATCTTTAAATCTTACTAAAACGAAGCACGAACACTAAAACGAATATTTAACCTGATCTAATATTGAAACTGACATTCTTTAAATACTATGATCTTGTGTTAAGAAAACTTTTCTAAAATAGAAAAAAAAACTTTAAATTTAAAATCTAATTTACACGTAAGAGATCTATAAAAAATATATCAATTTAATAAAAGTATTTAATGTCAATAGTATAATTTTAAATCAAATAAAGGCTATTACATTAACAACTAAAGTTACGATACATATTTTTTGTTAGTATCCATTATGTAAATTTACAGCCAAAAAATTAAAAAAAAGATCTCCCGGAAACATATAATAATATAGTGGTTGAGTAAACAGCAAAAAATCTTTAAAAGACAACGTTTCACACTTTTTTGTATCTGTGCTTTACCACAATTCGTGTCTTGAATATTTTTTCTTAATTTAAATGTTATTTTAATATTAAATTTTGTTTCCTGTATTTTTGTAAGAGTTGCCATCTTATATCTTAATTTCCAAATATGCAATTGTCATAAAATGTGTGTTCTCATTTAATGTAATTTGTTTTTGCGAAAAGAATACAGAACATATTTTTTAGTCTGACGCTTTATTCCTAGTGAGAGAGAACGTAGCGCCAAGTGAAGACGAGAAAAGGCCCGTAATTCAATCCCCCGAATGGGAATCGAACCCAAAACCGCGTTTACACTCAGAGATTGCATCACTGCCCCACAACGACGATGGCAAAGTTTTTAAACATTTTTAAAGTGTTATTCCACACTTAGAAAAGAATAATATTTATTTAGAAAACGAATAAAAATTTGAACTTAGCGGGACTCGGACCCGCGCCTCTTGAAAACTGACTAGGTCGGACCTGGTCGGTTTCCAGGAGTTCGTTTTCTAAATAAGATGGCAAAGTTTTCTTTACTCATTAAGTATAAGTATATTAGTGTACAAAGAATATATGTAGTAAAAAGTAAAAAAAAAAAGGTAAATAAAACAAAAACTGCAAATGTTTACACAATTTTAAAACGTTTAAGCAGTCCCAGCTTGTTTCGATCTAGCCATCCAAGGTCCTTGTCTTTACAGCCGTCATTGCCTGCCATTAAGAGCTGGATCACGTTCGACACCAAACTAGGTAATATAACTTGCAATATACATATAATAGAAGTGGTATGGTTTTGTCTTCGTGGATGAGGCATATAATGCCTCATTTAATTGAGAAAGCAGAGAATACTTAGTGTTAAGGAGAAGAGAGAGAGATATTTATTGTTTGAATTTCTTCTTAAAATGGGTGGGAAACAAACCTACAACCGCTAATTGTGCATTTCGACAAATATAATGAAAAAAATGGACAGCTTAAAAAATCTTTTAGTTTTCTATCATAATTTTCCTTGTAATTTTAAACATTTGTGCTGTAGATGGGACGTGACATACATTAATGTTTTATTCTCTTTGGCTAAATAGTAACAATATTTTTTAGCTTCACGCTGTATCCCGCAAATAGCAGGATAGGCACAGGGAACTTGGAAAACGATTGTTATAACACCTTGTCTCCATTAAGACACTTCCATTCCCCACTTTCCGCCGAATTCTGGAGACATTGCGTGTTGAATGGTGGAACTCAACAGCGCGCAATATTTTTTTCTAGTTTAATTAGACCGCACGTCGTATTAAAGTAAATTAAAAATGATTCAAAATTTATCTATTGTATATAAATTTTGAACGTAATAATATGATACTATATTTCTTTTGTTTATAGATCAAAATGAGAACGATAGACAATAAATCGGCAGAAAAAATGTGCAGCTACGGGAAGTTCTCAAGTAGTTCCGCGTAGGAAGGCTGAGGTAACTGAGTTACACATATGCACGTATATTTACAATGCTTATAATAAGATTATAATTTGGGAAATAAAGTATATTTCTTCTACTCTATAAGAAATTATTAGTTTTCGATTAGTAGGCAGAATGTTTGTGTAAAAATATTTTCGTACAATTCAACAAGTTGCTTTAAAATAAAAATATAACGCGGCACTTGTTTCTACCACCTTGCGAAAAACATGTGTGCAAATAAAAGTTATATCATTTATTTAAACAGTGGGAATAAGAGGATAGGCAGAGGGATCTTAGTGTTAAGACACTCCGGTCCTCACTTTAGTCCGCTGTCAGTGTAAATTGAATCCACAACCATGGCGTCTACAGTCCACACGCTGTGCCACTGCGCCGGAGCCATCTCTTTAAGAAATTTATTGAAAAAAAATATATTATCAAGAATTAAATGCGTGACTGTACACAAGGACATCCAAATCCAAATAGGGGCGTGAGAAGTAAAATGTGTCAGAACAAATTACAAAACGCATGTAACATTAAAGGGATATTTAAATGATAATGACTAAAGACATTGACTAATTTGCTTTGTTTTCGTAGAATAGAAGTCGTGATGTCTGTTTGTACAATACATGGTATATCTGAAACTAAGCCTTGTATAGAAGTGGGTCACTAGACCTATAACAAATGAGTGTATGGAAAAGCAATATTTCAATTTGCAATAACAACTTAAAGCAGTTTCTTGTTTATTATTAAAATCATATTTTTAGTTCCTTCGGGGCGTAACAAACATATGTTAATTGCTAAGTTCTACAAAAACGTGCTACAAGAAAGTACCACTGGAGAACAGTTCAATTGAAACCAGGCGACGAGAAAACCCAAAGAGTTGTTATTAAGATAAATCATTTTCGAGTAAATCGATCATATTTGTAAATCAAAAACTTCGCGTTCCTCTACTCTTCGTAATTTTTTCTGTGAAATATTGGATGAAAATAATTAATTCTCCCGTGTGGGAATCGAACCCTACTGTAACCGCGACAGTTGTGGGCTCGAATTTAAATGGGAAAACAGAGTGTCTTAATACTAGGAAAAAATGTGAAGCTGCCTACTGCCTAAATTTTATTTAGGTATATAAGATTTAAACAATCAATCTAAGCTAAACATATTTCAACTTAGCTATAACAGTGTCAAATTTATTTATTTCTATGTACAGATATAGATTTGTACTGGTGCAGGTCCGAGATTGTCATCTGACCTCTTTAAGCATCGAGGGCAAACCGGTGCTGTACAGGTGAGCTAGTGATAGTATAAACGTCGTGTATGATAGCCGGTAGTTTTTTATTTGTTTTATAAATAAATAAACAAAATAGAATAAAAAATTGAAATGTTTATTAAATTATTAATATGTAACAGTTGATCGTGGTGGTGGTATACAACTTGCTTAATTCTTTTCCATACTTTTCACAATAAAATTGGTAATTTTTACTCGTTTATATTATAATTTTTTTTTGTTTACTTACTCGTATAGTAGAGGTTTTTTTTTTGTAAATCAACAAATAAATTATTAATATAGGATTTATTGGATGTTAAAAATGTATTTAGATCAAAAGAATAGAAAATCAAGGAAAAGCACACATAAAATCGAAAAGAAACGGCGTCTAGCTGTTAATTAAAAAAAAGGAGAAATAGGGGAGACTTTGGTTGACCATCGAAAACACAATATTGATGACACTGGAGAAAGAACACATAAAAAGCATCAGGAACCCACGGAGGGCATGCATGAAGAGGTTAATGACAAGGCGAAAAAGGGAAGGAGAGACCTTAGAGTTTGTCGCTCCGTCCTCTCTAGCTAGTCCGCAAGGATTACAGCGAGAAACTATACAAAAAAGATTCCAATCAACCAATAAGTATAAAAAGCCTTACAAAGCTCACGTCGAACAGCAACAGACGTACAAGCTACAAGTTACACCTGCACCGAAGGTCGTATGTCGAAAGTCGTTCTACATTTCGTTTGACGGTAATTGCGTGGAACGCACCGTTTTGGATATGTCTCTTTAATGTTTAGCCTAGATCTGATCGCTTTGTATATCTCGTGTGGTTTAAAGCTGTTTTGTAAGTTATTAGCTACTATTTGACTCTCGTAACTTCGTTCGTATGACTTCTTGATATATTTTCATCTAAATCAGTCAAAGCACCGATAGAATTAAATACGAAGAGAATTAAAAATTAAATTAAATCAGCTTCACGCTGTATCCCGCACACAGTAGAGAAGACAGAGGGAACCTAATGTTAAGGCACTCCGTTCCCCACTTTCTGCCGAATTCTGAAGACATTGCATGTCGAGTGGCAGAACTCAACACCGCGCTTAACCTCGACACCAGAGCGAAGAAATGGAAATACAAATTTAAGTGAATATTTTAACGAACGAAGGAGAAGTCATAATAATAACTTCGTTCGTTCTAACTTTCGTTCATAATAGTAACTTTTGCTCATGGCCAATTTTCACATTTTTTACAATATAGGGTATCTATTTTAGTTCTACATTGGCTATTGCAGTCGTCAAGTTCAATTATAGATACCGTATAAGAAAATAAAGAAGATTTCATTCAAATCCGTTCAGTAGTTTCAAAGATTTACGCCATATTGTACAAACATTCAGTTGCTACTGTCTTATTAAATGCAATGATCCCGCATGATCCCCACATTGCGTGTTGAGTGGCGGAACTCAACACCGCGCTTTGTCTTCTTACCAGTGCGAGGAAATGAGAAACGTTAATTTATTCTGTCGGTTTTAACCTGAACGGAACATTCAGATTCGGACTGTCCTAAACAACAAGAGATGATGTTTCTAAAACACAATACCTACTTCGATTATTAATAGTGCAATGACGAATAAAAATTATGATTAATTAATAGTCCCACGAATACTATTGTATAGAATTGGATAATAGTTCCGCTATGACCTTGATCGTATCTCAGGACAAGTGAATGTCAGAGATTAAATTAATTGTTAAGGCGTTTAAATGTAACAAACAAATATACTAACAAATTACAAAGATAACACAAATCTTATATTTTATTTAACGTTAATCTTGCATTTTTTTATTGATTTTAATCAGTATTCCATTGCCTTATGTTTCTAAAGTAGTTTGCCTTATGTTACTTAATAGTAATACTTGGACATTATTTATTACTAGAGGCTCAAGCGCGGCTTCGCTCGCTTAAGTATAAATTGTTTTTATATTATAATCAAAAAAGAGTATTTTTTTAACATCTTTTTAATAAAAAATATCCTATATTTGTTTCTAATAATTTTATCATCGGTTAAATAGTTTACTAACAAACAAATTGATTTACATTCACATTTATAATATTAGTATGTTACATTATCAATGAAAAATGGCTGAATAATG
Organism: Heliconius erato x Heliconius himera; assembly: GCA_013421005.1. Lineage (NCBI taxonomy): Eukaryota > Metazoa > Arthropoda > Insecta > Lepidoptera > Nymphalidae > Heliconius > Heliconius erato x Heliconius himera. Next base: position 40,126 of record JAATLQ010028044.1, on the reverse strand, counting down.
ATAAGATTACGAAAAGCTACTCGACATAAACTTGCAATAAGAGAGGATTTCTCGAAATTCGTACGGGGACGGAAAAAGGAGATTTTCCATTTTACGTCCTAAGGCCCAGTAAAACCAAATAGCATAGTAAAAAGCGTGGAACTGAAACACTCAATCTCTTTTATAATATGGTAGTTCTCTAACCAACTGAGATACAAATTATTTTCAAGTAGTGATTTTTTAATGAATCCAAGAGTAAACTATATTTTTAAGGCTTCACGCTGCGTCCCTCATAAGCGAGGTAGGGAGAGATAACCTAGTGTTTTCACTTCGCTACCTATGTTTTGCCCAATTGAACTCAATGAGCAAAAATAATTGATTATTTACAACATTTTTTATAGAAAAGACAAGACAAACGAGGATCACCTCTTGGTAAGTGATCACCGCCGCCCACGACCCTCCGCAGCACCATAGGAGCTACAGGTGCGTTGCTATCCTTTAAGGTGGAGATAGATGCGCTTTTTGAAAGTACCCGTATGTCGTATCGACTTACAAATAGTGGTAGGCCATTACGCATAATGCCTCAACAATTTACTAAATATAAAAATATTTAATACCCGATCAGAATCGAACCTACAACTACCGGATTAGATCAAATCACTCACTTGTCAATACCCCAGTAAGGTGCAATAAAGCTATTAATTTATGAATATGTAAGAACGTGCCAATGTCACCTTCAAATACCCTCCCACTGCAAATGACCGTGTCGAAGACCATAAAAGGACGATTAAAATGTATAAATAATATTTATTATCTATATATTTTAGTGTAACTACTATCGACTGAAATGTGGTTTAAAATACGATTTAAAATACATATATTGAATCAATATACATACATATATATTATATAATTCGGCGGTAAGTGGAGAACGGAGTGTCTTAACACTAGGTTCCCTCTGCCTACACAGCTATGTGCGGGATACAGCGTGAAGCTAATTTTAATATAAAGAAATATAAAGAAGTTTTAAAATTAAATATCAAGTACGTTTATGCTGCACGTGGTAGTACAATTATGTATATTAATATTTAATATGAAATGTTGAAAACCGCAAGATTTTCACTTGTGTCTAAAAAATGCACTTTTAAGCCCCACACTTCGCCCATTTTCTGGGACTGCTTGCTAAGGAGTGGAACTCAACTCGACTCCGCCTCATCTTGAGTTATAGTGCGAAGAAAAAGTATTCAAATATTCCCCGAATGAGCTTTGAACTCACAACAATTTCGTTAACAATCAGGCATTGTACCACTGCGTCACGATGGCCTCACATCGTTTATATGCAGTCTAGTTATGTCATTATTCCACTTTGTAAACTAATTTGAAATCCCAAAAGTCACTTTGGAGGTTACTGAAATTTACATAACTATTTGTTGTTTCTTTGTCACTTCAAGGCTGTTCTCAGGGTTTAAATTTTTTTAAAACACAATTTTAAATATATATGGATTGCTCTATTACATAGATTTATGTATTCATACATAGGTACCTATATATATACGAATATATATATTTTTAAGAATAATTTCTTTACTTAATTTTAAGATTTTTAAAGTGTTATTTCACACTAAGGAAAGATAATTACTTAATTAAACGTATAAAAAAATTAATTTGAACGTAGCAAGATTTGAACCTGCGGAAAACTTTTCTTGGAAACTTTTCGAAACCTAAATAAGTAATTCTAATTCTACATGATTATTTTTTTTTCAATTATTGACAATTTCTGTTATTAGAAAATGACTTTACAAAAAGTTTAAAAAATTAACATGCTAACGTATGTAATATCTCATTAGTGTGTCTTTTTGACACTTTGTTAAACCTATATTTTTTTTAAGATCTACACTTCCCCCGGCGTAGAGGTAAAGTAACTCCGTCGCCCAAGCACCTCTCAATTTTCGAGAATTAGATTCCTCCGATTGGGAATCGCACCTACAACCGTCGCGCCACAGGCACATCCCGTACTACTGCACCACGACGGCCTCAACAGAGTTGAGCAAAACGTGTGTAAAATTACTAAACTTCATATTTTATCATATTACATATACGAGTATTTTGGAACAACAAACTCTAAATACAGTATAAAAAATAATCAAAGCAGAAGCAAAAAAAACTGTGAAACGGAACAAAAAATATAGCTGTACCATTTCATTATGTATCTATGAACATACTCACATATATAATATAGAAGATTCATATAGTTTTTTTGTTAAACATGCGCGGGCGCAGGCGTAGGTCGGTAGTGATGACGCCACTTGCTAATTAAACATTTTCCTGTACATAGATTTAAATTTCATTTATGAGATTGTAATATTTCTATAGAACTGTGTATTTTATTTATAGTTATGTTGTCCGGGATACCTAATACTGCCGTCATAAAGCAATAGCAAAGCACGTGTCTGTAAGCGCCACGATGTTGGGTTCGAATCTCACTTAAGAGTTTTTTTTTCTGTAAAACATTCAACTGACGTCATCTTAGTTAAGTTGATTGCTAGCTATGCGAAATGATAATAATTAATTTGCGAGGATTATTTATATTTATTGGTTTACAAGTATGTACCTACGAATAAATGTTCTTTCTTTCTTTGGTTCATTCCGTGAAATAAACAAAAAGAATATTTGTACTAGCCTCTTTCTGTTTACTTCGCGGAAAATTCTCTAAGAATAACCAACAGGATAAATGATATTATCTCATTTATATACAGTTCTACGTAATTATATATTTAAAAAATAACTGGTCATTGAAGAGATTTGCAATAAGAGATTATTGTCATAAAGAAAGCTAAATTTAGAATAAAAAAGAGAGAGTGAAGTTCAGAGTTCAAAATACGTGTAACACTTTTTTAACATTTACAATGAAAATGGACTCTACACATAGATAGTGCTGTTTTACTTGATTTTTTTATGAAAGATTAATTTCTGTTCTTTTTTCTTTCAATAGCGCATTCAATGATACAAACAAAAAGATTAAGCAATTATTTATGATCATTATATCGTAATCTTTATGTTTTATTTAGATAAATTCTTTCAAAAGTCAATCTTCTAATTGAAAAAAAATTTAATTACACATCACTTTTCATGGTAAACTAAGAAAAAATATCGTTCACTTGGTACATAAAGACGTAATTGTATTTTTCAAAAACAAAATAAATCATTTGAATGCAGTAAAGACGCGGAGACACGAGCATGCCACTGCAAACGCGACAGGCATTGAGTTCGATACCCACTTGAAAAGATGAAATGATTAATATTATCATTTCCTCGCCTGGTAACGAGGCAAAGCGCGACGTTTAGTTCCGCCACTCAACGCGCAATGCCTCCGGGATTGGGCGGAAAATAGGGAAATAGGATTCCCTACGCACCATGCTATATGCAGGATACAATGCGAAGCTGATTTTTTTTTAAATATTTGAGGATATATATTAAAAAAATATTATATATCAAATAACAACAAAGAAAAAAGGGCAACATAGAAGTTCTATAATCGAAAAACTTCGATTGAACAACTTAATACATTAAAGAATCTACAGATCAAAAAAACCAAAAAAGTAATATACTTAAGAGATGAATAAAACATTTACGATTTAAATACTAAATAGCCTCGACAAGTCCGCCAAATTGGGAACGCGAATTTATAACGTCCAAAATGACGAAAGCCCCGCATCGATCTAAATGTTAATATTGCATAATAATTATAGTTTATAGCTATATAATTAATCATCGTGCTTATTTTTTTAAAGTTAATAAAAAAAATATGTATTTTGTGACGAATCACTATGTTTTATTTTTATACTTTTTAATACTTTAAGCACTAAGTTTCATCGTGGCGCAGTGGAGCAGCATCTGAGTCTGATTTGGTTCCAACTCGGAAAAATTAATTTATTTTAATTTCCTCGCACTGGTGACAAGACAAAGCGCGGCGTTGAGTGCCGATACCTAGTTTCTTAACACAACGCATAATGATTTAAAAAATATATTGAATGGGTACTTAACTTAAAAGTTTTCAATACATAAATAAAAAAAAAACAATAATATAAATTGTGAAATTTAAACTCGATTTGTGACTCGATTATATGACGTGAGTTTTATGGATCATTGTAAGTTGCCAAGTTATTATAATATATCATTAACAATATATAATTATTATTGACATTTATTTGAAGTTATCATGGTGTAGTGCGACAGTCTTATTGTATCTTATTGTAAACGGTAGTTGTAAGTTCGATTCCTAATAAAATAAAATAAATAAATCAGCTTCACGCAGTATCCCGCACACAGCAGGGTAGGCAGAGGGAACCTAGTGTTAAGACACTCCGTTCCCCACTTTCTGCCGAATTCTGGAAGCACTGCGTGTTGAGTGGCAGAACTCAACGCCGCGCTTAACCTCGACACTAGAGCGAAGAAATGGAAATATAAATTTAAGTAAATATTTCATCTCCTCGAGTGGGGATCGAACCCACAACCAGTCGGTTTTGCAGTCGCACTTCGTGCCGCTGCGCCACGACCGGCCTCAATACTAATAAGAGGAAGAATTATTCAAAATAAAGCCAAAGTGCGGTGTTAGGTTCCGTTACTCAACAAGCAATACGTTAAGATTGGTCTAAAGTTAAAAACAATATTTTAACACTAGCTGCCAATTATCATTGAGGAGGTAACTCTCACTGCAGTGTGCAGGTACCTATCTCGATAAAGGAACTATCCGACTCAAGTAGTTCCTGAGATTAGCGTGTTCAACCAAACAAGCTCTATAGTTTAGTTTTTTATAGACTAGTTTTGATAATAGAGTTTTTTTTTTAAAGTTTCCTGTAAACAGCAGATTGGGCAGAGGGAACCTGGGTATCTAGTGTTAAGACACTTCATTCACATTAAGATATTTCCGTTCACTACTTTCCACCGCATCCTGAAAGCATGTCGTCTTAAGCGCCGGAACTCAACGCCGCGCTTTACTTTTACCTCGATACCTCGAAAGGGGAATCGAACCCACAACCTAACGTGTTTACAGTCGCACACGACTAGCCTCAATTATAATATAGATAATTATAATTAATATTACAGTATTACGTTTGATATTTAATATGAATCTACGACGTCAATAGTAGTAAATAAAGCAGAAATCCACAGATAGCTTTCAATTCCCTGGCAAAGGTTAGAGACTTAGAGCGGCGAGAGTGTTGCATTGTGTAATTACAAACATTTATATACCACCAGTTCAAGTAAAAGCTTCGGTTTGTATCCATCATAGCGTTGCTTAAAAAGCACTTAAAATAACTTCAGCTAAGAATTAGAAATTTCGCGTTGAAATATATATATATATTTTTTGTTATAGAATGATATTCTTTTAAAAATTATAAAGATAAAAAATCTTGATATCTCTATCATAAATAGCAAAGCGCAAAAAAAAATACACAGATTAATAAAAAATAAATAAAACTTTAAACACCGTAAAAAAAGGCCGGAACTACAACAAAAAAAATAACTCACCAAAAATTGCATCCGACGACAACGAAATGTCACACACCAGTTTCAACACAAAATAATATGAACTAGAACTATAAAATCAAAGGAAACACAATCAAAATCGACACTATAAAATAAATGCACTGCACCACACGAGACAACCGCTCTCTTCGCCACCTCGAGGTCGACTAAAGACCAACTCTAAAGTTAAAATTGCAAGTGTTACGTACCGTACTAAGGCTTTATGAATACATCGTGCACATTTCAAAGGAGGCCGGAGCAAGGAAATCTAGTTTGTTTTTAATCGAAATTTCTTATTATTTTTGTCTTTACGCTGTATCTCCCACACATTAGGGTAGACAGGGGGAACCGGGGAACCTAATGCTAAGACACTTCCGTTCCCCACTTTCGCCCAATTCTGGAGGTATTGCGTGTTGAGTGGCGAACTCAACGCCGTTCTTTGCCTCGTTACCAAAGCGAAATAATGAAAATATTAAATATTTTATTTTCCAAGAGGAAATCGAAAACACAACAAAAAAATTGTTAGCGCGACGGCTATCGGTTCGATTTGCATATGAAAAACACAATAATTCTCATTTCGTTGCCCTGGAAACAAGATAAAGAACAGCGTTGAGTTCCGCCACTCAACATGCAATGTCGCAAAAGCTGAGCGGAAAGTAAGGAACGGAGTGCCTTAACACTGAAATTCCTCTGTTATAGGCAGAGGCTATAAACAGTGCGAGTGCCATATACAGTGTGAAGCTATAAAAAATGATAAAACTCCTATAATTTCGTAAAGAAAATTCAATGAAGCCCACCAGCTAATTAAATTAAACATCACCATTCAATTTATATATGTGCGGATGAAACAATACTTATTTTTTGACAAACTGCAGTTAAATGTCATTTTCTTTTTTTCATATTATATTATTTAGGGGGTAAAGCATACCTTTATTTATAGAGAACGGAGCTCCAAACTCTATGGTCTCTGCATACCTCTTTTTTGCTAAATAGTTTTTGTTGTATGCTAAATATCACTGGGCTTAATTTTTTAGCGGCTTATTTAATTTTGTCTAAAAGGATGTGATAAATCAACTGACCATAAGATAATTTGAATCTGCATTTACATATTGCTCTTTCCTTGTACTGAAATACAATTCTGACCTTTGTCAATGTTTTAATTTAGGTTTTTGTTTAGATTATACATGCATACACTTTTATTAAGGCACAGGTGAAAATTAAGTGTTAAGTCACTCCGTTTGTGTTACCCACTTTTTAGGAATACAGAGAGTTAGGTAGTGTGTATAATATTTTGTTTAAGGCAAACTTTCATATTACATAATAATTGTAACAATTTTAAGCAACCTATAATTTTTAATAATATTAAAGATTGTTTGTTTTTGATTAACGAAATCAAAAAAATTGTTCAAATACCATTTTATTAGCTTCATGTTGTATATACCACACAGTAACCCTAGTGTGTGATTTATCTCGCACACTTTAGGGTAGACAGAGGGAACCAGGGAACTTAGTGTTAAGATACTCCGATCCCATTAAGACACTTTTAATCCTCACTTTCTGGAACGAAGAAATGAAAATATTAAATATTTCTCTCTTACGAACGGGAATCGAACCCACGACCGTCACGTTAACAGTCACGCCCTTGTGCCCCTGTGCCACGACGGCCTGGTACCAAAATTATTATTATTATTAAATAACAAATACAGAACGAAATTCGATACAATTTCCTTAATCTTAAGTATTCTCCAAAAAAATGCAATAAACTGGTTAAATCTATTTAAATCTAACTGGATGTGGTTCATTTTTCATTATAAACGGATATATATTCTAAAGTAGCGGTTTTAAATGTACTAAAAGTTTTTGTGCAATTTTTTAGTTTAAAATATAAACATTATTGTAACGGATATAAAAATATTTCGAGGATGACAAACTACGTATATATGTACATATTTATATATATCTAACTATATTAAATTCTTCCAGTATTAGGCGGCGTAGAGCGCTGAATTTGGTCATGTCGGTTCCTTGGGGAATGTAGGGGAGCAATAAAAGGGGATTTTGCAAAGTACCTACGGGAACGCGAAAAAGGAGGAGGAGTAAAGTTGTCGGTTAAGATTTTTTAAATATTCTTCTTTTTTAGATATTTTTTTACTTTATATAATTATTTATTTTTATAATTATTTATTTTTGTTTTCATTTCCCTGGCATGGTAACGCAAAATTGACTTTTCGAGACCAAGTGACAGAAATTAATGGAGGTAGAGTAAACCCTCATATTTCAGAAAGCCTATAGCGACGAAAATTAAAAACTTACAAATAAAATATCATCATCGGTCGAAAACATCGGAGATTAAGAATAGAATTTTTGACTAAGAAATAAAAAAAAAAAACAATTAGGTAAAATATATACCTAGTCTCTGTATTAAGAGATTAATAAAAAGAAAAAAACTAATCGAATTCACAACCACCACGTTTACACGTCTCACCTAGAAGTGCACCCAAGACCTTATTTGTCAATTCATGTACATCTAATATGCATTTCAAAAATCTTTATGAATCATGCAATGGATTTTCCAAGAGGAAAATGTTTCAATTATATCATAGTATTATTAATATTTCGGTTTTAGATTTCAGATTTTGATAAATGAAAATAACGGTATCTTATTATATATTGTCATATTTTTTTTTAATTGTTAAACAGCTTCACGCTGTAGCCCGCACACAGCAGGGTAGGCAGAGGGAACCTACCTGTTAAGACACTCCATTCCCCACTTTCCTTCACTATGAAGTCTGAATGCATAGCGTGTTGTGGCGGAACTCAACGCCGCTCTTTGCCTCGACACCAGAGCGAAGAAGTGACAATTTAAATTTAAATAAATATTTCATGTCCTCGAGTGGGGATCAAACCTACATACAACCAGTCGATTTTGCAGCCACATTTTGTGCCTCTGCGCCACGACTGGCTGGATTGTTAAACAATATGCATTTTTATGTTTAAGAATATAGCTAATTATAAAAATATATATATTATTGGTCAGGCCCGACAATAATACTTTACACTGACATTACTGACATTCTGTATCGATAAATAAGTATATTTTCTATATGCAATCTGATTTCGCTTGTTCTTCATTCAACGTGACATAAGCGAAATGATTTATGTGTTAATGGCACGCTCTAAAGCCATAACTAACTAAAGAAATTAACTGTAAAATATAAATTAAAACATTTTTGTTTTATTTTATATTTTCAAATCAAAAGTTATGTTACCAAGTTATCATTTTCACTAATAAATAAGTGTGAATCTGTAAATTATTATTTTGTAAAAAAATCGTCGTATTTCTTGTACCGGTTTTTTTGAGACCTGAGGTCTTAACTTTAGTTAATTGGTAAATTATTTTAATTATCTTAACATATAGTAACTAAATGAGAAGTCTTTTTTTATGGAAAAACCAAACGAGCGTTCGGGTCACCTGGTGGTTAGTGATTATCGCCGCCCACGACGCCGTGCAACACCAGAGGAGCTACAGGTGTGTTGCCGGCCGACAAGGTGGAGATAGACGCGCTTTTTGAAGGTATCCATGTCATATCGTTGTTATTGCAAGTGGAGCTCACCTGTAAATGATTGAATAATTAAATATGATTTACTTTTTTTTTTCTTTTAAGGACATTTAATCAATTGTTAGTACAATAAATAAATAAATATCGACCTGAAACACTGCCGCGGGTAGGCCATTCCACAGTCTGTCTTTGATTTCAAAAAAACCGTGTTTTTCCATGTGCATTTTATTATTTATATAATCCAAAACACAAACTATTTTAAAAATTATGTCTATAACTACCTATCCGTCTTTATGTTTATCCGGGCTAATCTCCAGTACAGCTAAACTGATTTTTATGGGATATATGCCATATTTTTATCCTGGAATTTTCTAGGGATCGGGAAATACGCAAAAACTGGATTTGTCGAAACTACTATAATAACATGCTGTAAGCGCCACCTACAACAAAATTTACACATATATTTATAAGAAAACGAAAATAAAAGTTCGAAATTGCCATCTTTCGCTGAGAAGTTCAAACATATTAAGCAAAATCAGGCAGCGCCATCTTGTTTAATTTTTATGACAAGTAAATGTCATTGTTAGATACCGCGCATTATCCGACCAAATAATATGTATAAGCCTAACATGAAATATCTCTCAATACGTAAGCATTTCGCTTAGTAGTATAATATCGAAATTCATTGACATTTTTAAATCCTACAGATATGACTGTAGTCTCTCACTCTTCATCCGAAATGTGACATATTTGACCTAATTTTATAGTAGTGGTTTATTTTTAAACTAAGTGTACAAAATAAAGCAATACAAAATAAAACAATAAATCGTTAACATAATGTCAAATTATATATAATAACCTGTGCTGTTAAATATAGTGATTTCATATATTTTTAGAATAAATTTAATTTAATAGTATCGTAGATAATAATCTTGAAACCCCTAGAAATTGTTAACTGTTATTATAAAGTTTATTTAAAGTTGTTCCTATAAAATTTTATCCTTGTTAAAGTTATTAAATAAATATTTTTTTCAACTTTTAATATAAATAAAAGCGACATGTCTTTTGTAAAGTGTTGTTTTGAACCGACTGAGGGGCATGATTTTTTGGATTCATTTATTCAAAAGTGCACCGATCCTGGATGTAAGTATTTCTTAACATTTTAATATCACCTGCCTATATAGTTTCCAAACAAAAATATTCCATTTCATTATATAAGTCAATTTAATCGTGCCGGTCACGAATATTCATATTATTTTGGCACGCGCCTTAAGCCAAGTTATTGATTACTTACCTACCTATACACTTCAACTAGTGCCGCCAAATTGGATATCCGGAATGACTTCCGGTTTCGTCCTGAAAAGGTCATGTTTATAAAAAATATTTTATTAATAGAACGTTAATTATTATGTGATACCAAATACTATTAAATGTATTTAATTTATTGTCAAATTATAAAATAATAAATGTACTGCTTTTACTATATTTGTAATTATAAAAAATTTAATAAGTCAAAAGTCAAAACACTATTCGATTAAAATATTGACAGTGAGTCAGACATTAACACCCGCTGTCTTATAAATTGTAATTTATGTGACTGTTTAAGTGTATTGAAATAAACGTCCTACATAATGGCGCAAGGTGAGTGTTTGCAATTTGCTATTTAACATTCTAATAAGCGAAAAGTTTTCTTAAGGTTTCGTTGACATCTGGTTACATGACGCCATCTTGATTCTTGTCACTACATATCTGTCATTGGAACGCGTTTTCTTAGTTTGTACTTTCAATTTTTCATTATAAATTCACACTAAAAGCTATTGTAATGAAGATTTCATAGTGATAAATTACTGAGTGATGTGACGTTATAAATCAAGTGAGTTTATAAGTAATTATTTCATAAGTTCCGCACACAGTTTTACGAAATCAAAATGACCACTACAACTATACAAAATGCGATAAAAACTAACAATGCTGCCCCCGCTAAACCACAAAAAACGTACGGTAAGGTGGTTTTGACCCTGCACAATTGTTTGCTGCCAGAATCTACGTTTAAAGAAACACCATCTCAATCCGATGGCTTGGACATTGATACTGAGACAGACTTGCGCATCCTCGGTTGTGAAATGATACAAACGGCTGGTATTTTATTAAAATTGCCTCAAGTCGCTATGGCTACTGGACAAATGTATCTTCAGAGATTCTACTACTCAAAATCATTTGTCAGATATCCTATGGAAACTACGGCAATGGGAAGTATTTACTTAGCTTCCAAGGTCGAAGAAAAACCTTGCAGAATCCGTGACGTAATCAATGTTTTCCATCACATAAAGCAAGTTAGAGCTCAGAAAACAATATCCCCATTGATAGTAGATCAAAATTATATTGAACTAAAAAATCAAGTAATTAAAGCTGAGAGAAGGATTTTAAAAGAACTAGGTTTTTGTGTCCATGTCAAACACCCGCATAAGCTTATTGTAGTGTATCTGCAAGTACTACAATATGAAAAGAATAAACAGCTTATGCAAATGGCCTGGAATTACATGAATGATGCCCTTCGAACAGATGTTTTCATGAGATTTCCTCCAGAAACAATTGCCTGTGCCTGTATTTATTTGACAGCCCGTAAAATTGGCCTACCATTACCCAATAATCCACATTGGTTCCTTATATTTAAAGTTACTGAAGAAGACATAAGAGATGTATGTACTAAAATATTACAATTGTATAAAAGGACAAAAGTGATTCCTGAAGAGTTAGATGCAAAAGTTGAAAGCTTAAAGAAAATATATCAAGCAAACAAACATATACAAGCACAAAAGGAAAGAGAAGCTAAAATGGAGGAGAAAAAGGCTGAATCGCCTACTGCTTCCACATCTAAAGATTCAAAACGTGATTCAAAGAAAGATAAGTCACCTAAAACACCACCCTTGTCATCTAAATATCATAGTAGTCATAAGAAAAGGGAAAGGAGGTCTCGATCTCCATATGATAGAAAAAGAGATTATTCCAGTAAAAGACATAAATCTAGATCAAGGGATCGAGAGGATAGATCTCGGGAAAGAAGGTCTGATGATAAAAGGAACAGAGGTTCCTCTAGAAAGTATGATGATTATGATCGCTCAAAAGCAAGGGATAGGGATGACAAAAGAAAACATTAAATTAAGACTATAAATAATAGTACAATAAAGTATCCTCTTCTTTATTATTGGGTTTTAATTTATTACCTATTTTGTTTTTAAAATTTTAAGTGTTTAAATTACACTATTATTTATAAAAGCTACAAATTAATTGAGTACTTGTGATTAAATTTGTTTTTTTTATCAGCATCTAATAAAGCACTCTGTTATCCACATTTTTCTCAATTTTTGAGATATTTTGAGTTGAATGACAGAATTCTTTCAATTCAGCGCCATGACAGTTGCCTTGAGTATTTCACTAATTAAATTAGTACTTAGATAATGAATGTTAAAATTTTAAAGGTTTTAAAAATTTTAGGAATTTTTGCAAAAACACATTATTTCAGAGGAAGGCTAAAATTGATATACAAATGGCATCTAAAATGTTGAGGCCAGTCGTGGCGCAGGGGCACAAATTGTGATTGAAAACTGACTGGTTTTGGGTCCCTGGATGATTACTGGTTCAATCCCACTCGAGGAACTGAAATATTGAGTTGAGTTCCGCCTCTCAACATGCAATGCCTCCAGAATTCAGCAGAATGTGGGGAACAGAGAGTCTTAACACTAGGTTCCCTCTTGTTCCCTGCTGTATGCAGGATACATCATGAAGCTGTTTTTTATTTTATCTAAAATGTAATTGTATTAATAATTCCCTTTAGACATTTGCTTCAATCTTATGAGTAAACTTTTGGCTAAACAAATACAGAATATTTAAGTTTACAATGAATATAAGATTTCAAAGTGACTTGAAGGTCTTTTATTATTATATTTGAACATAATATACATATGAATATTATTTTAATATTTATATGAAGTTTGTTTCTTTTTTTTAAGTTATTACATCCTTGTTTTGTATGAAAAAAATAATAATAAGATACTTAATTGGCCTTCTATAATTTTATTGTAATTGTTGTATGTATGTGAATTAGATGTTTTTACATTTTTGATGGTTAAAATTACTTATTTTATACATAGTTTTCTTAATATTTAAACAAAATTTTAAAAAATGATAAAGAAACCGGCCATTATCTGTAAAAATGGCAAAAACATCACATTTGTTTTATCTATCACGGTTCATGAGATACAGCCAAGGTGGTAAGCGGACACCGTTTTACCTTTTAGATAGGGACTCTAAAAACCTTCTTCATAATTATTTATATTCCAATTATTAATATATAAATACTTTTTTATATATAAAATGGTGCTCATAACTTTCTCGTATAGTAAAATTAAAATATTTTTACACTTAAATACCGCTACGAAGGCGTTAATAATTATAAACGCTACAAATATTGTAAACAGCCTTATTCTACCCAAATATATTATGTATTGTTTTAAATATTTCATGTTTAGACATCATATATGTATGTATATATTTCAGCCTTTGCCAGCCTGTTTAAATATAGAATGCCTTTCTCGTTAGTTCGCCTTTGCCATTCGCCAGTGTTTTCAGTCGTCCTTGGCGCGCACACGTGTGCAAGTTGTCGCGGAATTGTCAATTAACTTGTTTTTTTTTATTAAATATATATATAATACAACTATAGATAAATCAATGTAAATGCTTAGTGGAAGTAGTTGGTTCTCAGTTGTATCAAAATCAGCTTGGTGTTCAATTTGCGTAAGCGAAATAGAAAAGTTTGTTAGTGAAAATGTTGTTTTTTTTTGTTTGTTTAATTGGTGGCTTCGAAACAATAACACAATTGAAAGAAAAAAATACATTAAATGTACATATTTATATAAAAAAAAAAAAAATTTATATAGTTTGGCGTAAAGGTTATAAATTTTTAAAACATTGAAATATATTTCGATTCTGAAATTTTATTTGAACTTTTATTCTGGTTGTCTAAAATTTTTTCAAGACCATTTTTTAGTTAGTTAATTTTTTACATAATATTTTTGGTAGTTATTTAAACGTATGTTATTAATGTACGAAATGAACATAATACACTTAGGAAATCCATATTATATCTGTTACATGGCCATATATTGACATATAATTTTTAACAAAAATAAAACCGTCAACTTCAACCGGAATCCATAGTTAAAACCTAACCACTGTTTCATCAAACTACCCTTGAAATTTATCCTTTCCCATAATAAAAGATTTATCCTAAGCGGTTGGCGGGATATTGAGTTATTCATCCATTTGTCGCGCATATACTTAATTCAAATTTAAGACTTATGTGATTTTCTCATGGATACCATTGTCAGAAATGAGGCCACACAAAAAAAATCGTCAAAATCAGTTCACCCAGTCAAATGTTCTGAAGTAACAAACGTAAAAAAAAAACATACTAATTGATAATATCCTTTTTTTACAGAAGTCGGTTAAAAATAAACAAATTTTAAACTTAATTCGTTAATTATTCATTCATACGTCACGAAGTTACGATTTCATTTACTTGTCCCATCGTAATAGGTTTAAAAATGTTAATAATATTTACCTAATCGAATTAGCCGTACTACTTAAAATTGGATAATTAGTTTAGGTGCTACCACGGAACATTTACATACATACAAATATGTACATACATACATGTTCTCTTTTTTTAGCTTCACGATTCCCGTCATTCCCTTCACATGTATCCCGTCGTATCACGATGCACATAGCAGTGTAGGCAGGGGGAACTTGAGAACTTACTGTTTAGACACTCCGTTCCCATTAATATACTACCGCCGCCGAATTCTTTAGGTAGTGGGTGTTGAGAGACGGAACTCAACGCCGCATTTTGCCTCGCTTCCTCCTCCCTCGAGTGAGCATACCCACAACCTGTCGCGTTTACAGTCGCACGCTTGTGCCCCTGCGCCACGACTGGCCTCAGTTCTTTATACATACATAAATAAAGCTACTTTAAAATTCTACTTTCTAAAAAAGATGTACGATGCCTAAATTATTTATAACCAAATTGTAATACCTATCTACCTAAATATCGCCCATCCAGATCTGAGAAAGGATAAAATCAATATGACGTTGGATATAGATTAAATTTATTGTAGGAATTACATGAGAACTTTTATTATAACTTTGTTTTTTTATTGCGTAGTATTTGTTTTCAAAATATTTAATCTTTTAATTTTTTTTCGCTGTGTCGCGTTAACAGTTACACGCTTGCGCCCCTGCACCACGACTGGTCTAGAAATTATATAAAGGCTTTTAAATAAATGTTGCATTATAATTAAATTTAAATTATTAACTTTTAAATTTAATTTGATTTCTGTTATGTACCGTTATTTCTTTTTCCCGAACAGCAGGATAACCAACAAGAGTTAAGAGTCTATCCCCCACGCACTACCTAAGTGAAAATATAGCTTATTCAAAAATAACCACTTACAAACGAATAAACGGCGTTGAGTTTCGCCTCTCAACATACAATGCCTTAAAAATTCGGCGGAAAGTTTAGAACGTTAGATTTAACACTAGGCTTCCTCTGCTTACCTTGCTATATGCGGTATACAGCGTGAAACTGGAAAATAGTAATCATTTTATTTTACTATAGTTATTACGTATAATATTTACAAATATTAAATAAAAAAATATGTACTAAAAAAATTAAGACAATTCCTTGCCTAAGTCCTGTTGTCCCCATTCAAAGCCAAGTGTTTAAAAAAGAATTTGTGATTTGTCTCTCCGTTCTTCATTTTATATTTATTATTTATATTTTTAAATTTTTATTTTGTTTTTCAAGTCAGTTCTAATATCACGTACTAATTTAGGCTAACATATTTAACTAACCTGAAAACCTAGTTATACAAGCAACGTCTCTAACTCGAAATAGGCTGACATTTACCGAACGTTGTGAACACAGTATCGTAGCATCCACGAGATAAATTAAGTTGTATATAGTTACTCGAGATACGTATAATTGTATAGGTAGCCCACCTCCAGACACTATTACTTATTAGATTATGTGATGTTTAATTAATAAATATTTTTTTCACCTAAAAAGTATATTTCAGGCTGTCGTGGCACAATCGGACTCGGAATCGGAATCGTGTAAAAGCGACGGTTGTTGGTTCGGTTTCCACTTGGGAATGAGCAAAAAAATAATTGCGGCGTTGAGATACGCCACTCAAGACGCATTGCCTCCAAAATTGTCAGTAACTGGGGCACCAAGTTTCTTAAGATTAGGTTGCCACTGCTCACTGCAGAAAAAAGAGTAGAGCTGCTTTGCTTTTAAAATAATTTTATTCTTTGCATAATATCTATACCAATCAAAAATTTATTAATAAGCCATGGTCACTCAACCAGGGTGTTTCGCTTAAAAATGTTGAATAATATAATCGTTTTTTTACGTTACGTTAAGTTACTAGTCTGTATGTTACAGATACTTTATTGAATGAAAAACAAAAATTATTTAAACTTGCGCCTGTTTATTAATATGTTTAGGGGCCATATTTAAATTATTCTTCACTAAAATCATGCATGAACATAACGCTACCACTACCACAGTAAAACAGGGTCAAGTTATTAGTCTTTAAAGAAATGTCTTAAGAAATATGTCCTTAGGCCTAATCGCGTTAAAAAGATAAAAGTACGTATATTATATATTATATATACTATAGATAATTAAATAGGGTGAAGATTCCAGTCGTTCCGACGACATTGGCGGCGTCTGTCACTTTATAGGGTTCCCTTAAAAATTATGAAAATATGTTATAATTATAGTTTTACTTTTTTAGTTTAATAATATTTTGACTGCCTTTGACTATAAACACGATGGTTTCGGGCCCCACTCGGGGGAATGATATTTCAATTATTTTTATTTTGCCGCTATGGAATACAGAGCGAGCAGAAATCGAGGCGCAGTGGCACAACTGCGTGACTGTTGACTATGGGTTCAATTCCCGATTATAATATTGTCTGGCTGGTAGCTAGTCTCAACACGCATAGATCATCCAGCCCCCACTATCCTCACGGCCCATGCCCCTCAAAGCTTCGAGCTACTCACCCTACAACACGATGGGTACCTATGAATTGCTAAGTAGTTTCTTCTCTTCGATTTAGTTGCAATTTTTAGATCTTAATTTTATTTTTAATCCGATCGTAGGTGTATTTCATTTAAATGACACGCTTATGTCACAAGTACGACCACAGATTACATTGTGGTTTCCTTTATACAATATTCCTATCATGTCCTTTTCTCAATTCAAACCATAAATCCTACAATATATTGTAGGGTTTAGGGTTAAGCTATTTAAAATTCTAGCCGCATCTGGTCTGTCTTGTTCGATTATACTTTGAACGATTTTAAAAAAAGAAATTATTAGAAGACACGTATGTATTTGAAATTAATCTTTTGAATCGATGATTTTTGTACTACATTTGGAAAGTGTATGTATATATAAGTCTACCAAATTCTGGTTAGGTAATTAAACATCATATTAAGACGAGCTTTTTTATTTTAATCAGGTATATTCTAAGTTAGAGAACAGGCAAAGTCTCATCAAAAACGGTTCAGTACTTTTTGTTATGTTTATGAGATACATTTTCGCTGTAGTCTCGAAGCAAAGCGCGGCGTTGAGTTTCACCACTCATAACATAAGGCTACCAGAATTCGACGGAAAATGGAAAACAGAATGTCTTAATACTAGCTATGTGCGGTGCTGTTAATGTTCAAATACTATTAAATGCTTTAATATGTGTAAATTTTATAATCTAATATTGATAATTTGAGGCAGTCTGAATGTCAACTACGGTCGTTAGTTCAATTCTCACTCGGGGGATTGAGTTATTTTCATTTCCTTGCTTTGTAGTCCTAAGTAACAAGACAAAACGCGGTGAAGAGTTCTGCCACTCAACACACAATGTCTAGAAATACTATATGCATGATACATCGTTACTCGATGATTATTACATTGATATTCTCTAATTATATTTTTTAAATTAGTAAATATTAATTTAAAAAAATACTATTTTTAAATTAGTATTGGAATTTGAATGAAACAGCTTTGATCACATAAAGGTCAAGTAAAATAATTAAAATTATAAGACACACACTATCGCCGTTTCAAAATCTTCGGTTGGTTGTAAAGAAAAAGTTCTACTATTTTTTTTCTAAACTTCTACGGCAAAAGAACTTTTTCTACCTTTAAGAACTATTTACTTTCTTTTATATTAAGCTTAGAGGACGCTTAGGAAAGATGGGACATTTAAAGTAATGATAAAAATATTGTATCTTTTTTTCCTTTATTAGATAAAAAATGTGGTAATTATTATCTAAATATAATGTTATAAAAAAAAATTATAAGACTTATTTAAATACGTATTCTCACAAACGTATATTTTTATTATAATACCAGTCACTATGTTCATATGTAAAGATTTAAGTTAATAGGTAGCTTCGTAACATTCCTATTAAGCAAAACAATTTTTAAAATTAATATAAAATTTATATCATATACCATCGTCAGTAAGACAAAAATTCTACCACAATGAATATAAACTTTTTCAGTATTGCAAGGTTTTACCAATACAAGATAAAGTAAAACATATATTACTTAAAGAACATTTCTTTCATTACAACAGAAACTATAAAGAACACAAAATATTAACAAGATCAATTTCAAATAATACAATAGAAACAACTAGAGCAAACAATTTTTATGGTAAAAGGACATTAAATTATATAGTCCCAAGACTTATTAATGAAGTACCGAAAACCCTTAAAGATAAAATTACTATAAATAACATAAAATACAAAATAAAAGATTTTTTCTTGTCAAATTATTAAAAAAAAAAAAAAAAAACAACAATAATAATATAATAAACAAATCTTTAAGAAATAATTATTATAATATAATAATAAGCAAAAAAAAAAAAAATATAATATTTCTTTTTCTTAATAAATTAATTATTTTCTTAATTAATAAAAAAAATTCTAAATATAAAAGGAACATACTGTAGCTGGACATTTAAAACGTACGCGTAATTACAAATACGCGTCTTTTATCAACCTACCTCACAATGACACTTTTTGATATTTTATAATTTTTTATGTGTTAAAATTATCTGTAAGTTGTATGCTTTTTGTTTTCTTTAATTTTATATACTAAGGAATGTGCAGTGGTCACACAAGCCTAATCGGGCTTAAGACCGCGAAGAAAATTATTGTTTTATGTAATATGTTTTAAATAAATAAATAAATAAAAAAAAAAAAAAATAATAATATGGGAAAAATATTATTAAATACATTATTTTATTATACTCAATTATGTATACATTTTGGTATAAGACGTTTAAATTTCTCACACAAATGTCTTATAAAAACATGTTATTCATGTGAAAACGATCCACAACATAAATAGAGCAAAGAATCAATGAAGCATGTCAACTTTATCTATAACTATAGTATTATGCTGTGGCGCGTCTCACCTTATCTACGGATATAAAATGTATTTAGATCTTATTAAAAATGTTTATACACAATAAATTAAAAATTTGAGTTTTATTATCAAGAATTATTAGTTATAACATAGTAACATATTACTCTACTCTCTATATTAAATACAAGAAATATATATGTATTTCATTGCTTAAATTAGTCGAATATAGTTCAAAACCATTTGTGGTGCAAAGGCACATGCGTGCGACTGTAAACGCGACAGGTTGTGGATTCAATTCTCACTTGAGGAGCCTGATTGCCATTTTTATAATTTAATATTTCCTCGCTTCTTGCGTTGAATTCCACCACTCTACACGCAATGCCTCTAGAATTCGGCGGGAAATGGGGAACTCAAGTGTCTATGTCTAGGAACGAAGTGTCTTAACACTAGACGACTAGTCCCCTCTGTCCATCCTGCTATATGCCTATAGCTTAAAAAATATAACTCAAGGTATTCTGATCTTATTTTCATAACAAAAAATATTTGGTTTTTTTATCGAATATTAAATTCAACTAATTTAATTAATTATTATTGATATAATATAAGTGAGCAAACAGGCAGTGTGTGTTAATTATCTGTAGGCGAATGTTCTGATAATCTTTTCACCTACTCTCGTAAATTCAAGCTACATGTTTATATAACTTTTATAATGTCACAATATCCGTCTAACTTTTATATATATCTTCATCTTCTCATATTTTCCGCTTTTCGTGGCGGCATTTTGCTATCATCTCCACATTTTGCCTATAACCTAGAAACATTTCATAATAGATGCCGATACCTAACAACTCACTTTGTGTAAAAGAAAAAATATATGTATATACAAATAAACGCAAGGGTGATTCTAAGTAGAAATCACATTCACAGAAAAAAAAACATTCAGTGAAAATTTGATTTAATTGATTTTTTTTCTTATTTATATACATTGATATGATATATTTTAATAATCGTATTAAAATCGTAGTCGGCGACTACTAGTTGAGGTCTACACGCTTAAGTGTAGATACGTTATCTTTGCTAGTGCTCACGCGAGAACGTCACAGTGCGGACACTGTATTGATATTTCAAATTATTATTTAATAAACATTATTGTATATTGTTGTTATGTGTAACATACACGTGTAATATAATTATTTGTGGTAATAAATATAGTGAATAATGATTGAATATTACTATATCGTATAAATGTTTATTTTCTTTACTTATATTTTTATTTATTTGTAAGTTATTGTTATTTTTTATGTAAGTAATAGTGCTAGTGCATATAAGTTTTATTGTTAGTTAATATTTTATGTTACGTGTTCCTTTTTTATATTTAAAAAAAAAACAAGTATTTTTTCGATTTTATTTTATTTAAATTAAAATAATAGTCGCTTTTTTTTCTTGTTATTATTTAGATGTAGATGTGTATTAATATTATTTCAAACTCAAGCTCTTTTATTATACATTTTTATTTGCTATATTAAATCTTGACGTATATTCTATAACTATATTTCAATTGACCTTGTTGCAATTAGTATTGAGGAAATAATGATAATAATGACTAAGAGAAGCAATTAAAATATTGTTACGTAAATATTCAAATAAGTGCGCTAATAATATGCAAGTATGAATATAAATATGAAATCAGCAGATATTTTGCGGCCGTCATGACATATCACCTGAATGGATAATTTTGGATTCGATTTCTACTTGTTATAACCATTTTTTTTTCTTCTTGTAAGAAGACTATCTGCGGCGTTGAGTTCCGTCACTCAATATGAAATGCTAGAAAATTAGGTGGAAAGTGTCAATCCTAGAGGTACATATGTATATAGTACGTTATGTGCGGGATACAACGTGAAGCTACTTGCAATTTGCTATATATAATGTGAAAGTAAAAAACAAAAATGTCTGGTCCTATGTTCCTAATAGTAAGATAGGTTTTGTCTAAATATTTCTATTCTTAAACGTATTATAACGTATAATATATAAAAATAAGTTTGTTTTGTCATTAATAAACAATTAGTAAGATCATTATTTTTTTCTTGCTGATAAGAATATTTTATGTGAGTTTTTAAGCATACGTGATTAAATACGGTTATTTTTCGTATGTTATCTATATGGTATTTGAGGAGTTAACTAATTTTGACTAAGCCACTAACTTCGTTTGCATACCGGAAAAGGATGTTACGGTACGGGTTACTTTTGCCTTAGAAATACAAAGACGTCCCTGTGGAGAAGCTATATATATTTATGTTATTTTAAAATTTATATTTATAGGTAAACTTACCTATAAAATATACTTATTATATTTTTATATAGTTATAGTGGTAGAATTCCTTACAAATTTATATATATTTATATTCTAAAGAGCGTAGAAAATAGATTAAATAGATATAAAAATATTTATTCATATAATTATAAATTTAGGAAATCTGGAGTACTTTAAGTTAATGACCTGTTTGGAAACTAAATTAAACTGAATAAGCAGTAACCATAGTAATATAATGTCTTGTATTAATAAAGAATATTATGTAACACATAAATATTAATTACAAAAATGTTATTAATATTTTGTTTAAAGCTAAAGCTGATACACGTTGTATCTCGCACACAGCAGGGTAGGCAAAGTGAACCTAGTGTTAAGACACTCCGTTCCCCACTGTCCGCCGAATTCTGGAGGCATTGCGTATTGAATGGCGAAACTCAGCGCCACCCTTTTTCTCGACATCAGAGCAAGGAATGAATATATAAATTAAAATAGATATTTCATTTCCTTGAGTGGGGATCGAACCCACAACCAGTCACGTTTACAGTCACAAACTTGTACCCCTGACGATGCCTGGCCCCAGTTAATACAGAGATAGTTTGTAAAGGATATATATTTTTAAAACTTTATAAATAAAGCTTCTCATATATTTTTTTCATAGCGTCCAAACTAATCACCGTTTTCCTGTGTTCTATCGTCTATTAAAGTTTTTGTTCCTTTGAAATACGTTATATATACACGGATGGTAAAGCTTTATTGATAATAAGTGGGTTGGATGGGGGTTATTTAAAATGGCAATAATTAACATATTGCTCGTGCTTAGCTAATAATAAACAGATATAAATAACTATATTTCTATGAATTTAATGTCAGTTAAACGCTAATACATATTTCTATGGGTGGCTCTAAAAATTGTTTACATAACGATAGTGATTACTAAATATTTTTTATTAACTTAATTCTACGAATTAATTGGGCTAATAAAAAACCTGATTTTGTTTACAAAAATTTATATGTAGAAAATATCAAATAACCACTACACTAAATAACCTTAGAGAATAGCAAAGTCGCGATATATTAATTGGTTATTATTGAAAACAAAGCTTTGTTGCTTGCTATAAACCCTTATCGTAAACAACGATTTGAAAGTATTTTTCGATGTTGAAACCATAATGTCAATATTGGTGCCGAGGCAAAGCGCGATGTTGAGTTCCGCCACTCATTACGCAAACCTCCAGAATTCAGTGGAAATTGAAAAGCATGATAGTAGAATATCTAAACTATTGGCTACTTCTGCCTGCACTGCTGCATGCGGGATACAGCGTGAATATAAAAACATATATACGCAATAGATACTAAGTTACTAATTTCTAAAAACAACTGTAGAAATAATATATGCAAGTGTTGACACGCATCAATAGCTATGGCTTAAGTGTAGTTTTACAAAACAAACGTTAAGTGAGTGAACAAATGATACCAATGCGTAAAATTGCTCATCGGACATGCTTCTTCATCAGCCGTACTGTGTATTTGACGTGTGAGTGTATTTTTTTTTCTTTTCAAATATTTTTGTTTAGTAGGTAGAACACTGTAAACGCTCGATCCCATTAGAGTAAAGGAAATATTTAATATTTTCATTTCCTCGCACTGGTAACGCGCGGTGTTAAGTTGCGCCACAAAGTACACAATGCTACTTAATTTGGCGGAAAGTGGGGAATGGAAGTGTTGTGTAAAAAAAGGATAACTAAGTTATCACTTCCGCATCTTTTTGAGAAGTACATTACTCATGGAATGGCAGCAATTAACCCTCCACGTGTAAAGTGTAACTCTGTGGTAATACAAATTCAACTAATGATTAAATATATCTTAAAAAAATTTAATATTTCTATAACGATACTGTTTAATAACCCAATTCAGTTTAATTGAGAAACCTATTAGTTTCCAAAGAAAAACCTACGTAAAAATATATTATATATACAAAAACTCTAATGCTTTATCGGTCATTAATCATGCTGCAGTGATTGCATTATCGCTTTCTATTTAGTTGACATTTGATCTTAGAACAACTCTTTAGATAATGATGATATTATCTATCTTCATATAGAACACAATTTACAAAATTACAAAGTTTATAGTGCCATTGTGACTATTTACCTCGTTGTCCTCTTTTTCCCTCAGCTCAAATGTTCCTGGACTAAACTGGAAAAGTTTATTCCAAAACTACTTTCTGTTTCGAAAATATTAAACGCTATATTAACGCTAAATATTGATTATGTTTAATATATATATTTTTTGTAATGTCTTACACTAGATAATAACCTCGAGATGTGCGATTATTCTATGAAGATTTTATTTAGACATGACCTTAATTTTTTTACTGTAACAGTTATATCAGTATGTTATATATTTTATTGCCAACAAAATGCCACATGATAAAATGCTTCGATCATAGATTATTATACTCATAAAAAACGTTATTTGTAAGCCAGATACTGTCTGTTGTAGAGCATTATGTAATATTCGTATAGTGTTATATTACAAAAACAAGAAGCATGATTTCCACGTTTTCCCATATTTTCCGATTTTTTCAGAGTAAGCAATTTTTTTAATTACCTCCTGTTTTGGCTAAATGACATATCATGACATTAATATTCGCCTTTAAAAGCCAACCCGAGATAGTGTTTATAATTATAACCATTTACATGTTAAACACAACCTTACCAAATTATTTCAATTAATTTTCAACTATTTTACAAAAATTCCGCCATTTTTTACAGGTTGTTGCGGATGCTGTTCCGCGCTTCGTCCGCGTTACAAACGTTTAGTTGACAACATATTTCCTGCTTCACCACAAGATGGTCTCGTCAAGTCGAACATGGAGAAACTCACCTTTTACTCCCTCTCGAGTCCAGAAAAGCTCGACAGGATCGGAGAATACCTGTTTCAAAAGGCATCGAGGGATATATATCGTAGGAGACATGGGTGAATTGATTATTTATTTGATAAAAACTACTTAATTGAAGAAAATGCGGACGAGATGTCAGTATTTTGTCCGATATCTTAAAAATATTTTTAAATGATATCACTGTGGATTGATGGGATCACAGAATGATAAGATATTCAAGAAGTAGTTTAATTTAATATGGTTTATCAATAATATCAAAGAACTTATTAAGTATTCGATAAATTATACCTATACAGTACCAGATTGAAATCCAGACTGGGATAATATATAAAAATATTTTTATTTTATTTTAATGTATCGTAACAATGATAGTTAACCCTTTCATTAGTAATTTATAAAAGCACTTATGATAAAGTTATCTCAAGTGTCGTAACACGAATTGATAAGTTTTGAACTTTGTTGTATATTCACTTAAAGTACATAGATACATTCCAAATTGAATTAAAAAAAACCTTAGTTATATAATATACATTTATATAAATATCGCACAAATGCTGTGAACTATAAAATCAGCCACCTTACATGAAACCACTAATGTAATTTAATCCAATATTTTTATTTTTTTCTCCTATACATCTTATTAATAATATTTTACGTAACAAACAGAACAATTCGTTACAAATAACCCCACCCTCCTCTTTCTCTTTCTCTAGGTACTTTCTATTAAAATTATAGAATTAACTACTCCGTTTTTGCCAAAAAAATATTATTATTATTAATAATGGTCGATAACATTTTAAATTTTATAATTTACATGAAATGCCCTATTACGTTTATTTTTTTTTTCATTTAGGACTAATTTTGACATACCACAAATATTAAATTTTTATCTCATAAAACATTATATGTATGTGAAATTTTATATTGATTGAATAAATATATATTTTCAGTTTCGTAATAATAGCCATGGAGGCAATGGACCAGCTGCTCCTCGCGTGTCACTCGCAAACATTAAATCTCTTCGTGGAAAGCTTCCTCAAGATGGTACAGAAACTTCTAGAATCTACGGATCCACAGTTGCAAATATTGGCTACGCAGAGCGTAAGTTATACACAAGATTTTATCAACATTTTTGTAATAATTATGTATTCAAATTGAAAAGTGTTTTAATTTTCATGATGAATCTTTGAGTCTTTTAATAATTGCATAAGAAGTTGTCGTGGCGCATGGGCATAAACGTGCAACTGCAACCTACGGTTGTGACCTAGCAGGATAGGCAGAGGAAACTTAGTGTTAAGACTCCGTTCCCATTAAGACACTTCCGTTCTCTACTCAACGCTGCGCTTTTCCTCGTTACCAGAACGAGGAAATGACAATATTAAATATATCCCCATCGAATCCTCAGGTTCGATTCCCACTCGAGGAAATGACGCGTTTTTAGTCGCACGGATGTGTCTCTGCACCACGACTGGCCTCTTAAAATAGACATTAAACAATGTATTTTTTCATTTCCAGTTCGTTCGCTTTGCAAACATAGAGGAGGACACGCCGTCCTACCACCGCCGATACGATTTCTTCGTGTCGAAGTTCTCGGCGATGTGTCACAGCAACCACGGCGACGCTCAGTCGAGAGACAGTATACGACTTGCCGGGATCCAAGGATTGCAGGTAATCTGGGGTGTTTCCGTCATTCACCTTATATATATTTTTCACAGGCTATTTTCAATAATACGAAACCAAATGTCTCGTATTTGTATAAATGAAATTGTATGAATGTCTCGAGACGCGCTTTGCCTGGTTACCAGAGCAAAGAAATGAAAATAAAAAATTAATTCCCTTGAATGAAAATCCAACCCACAACCGTCGCACCTACAACCACACGCTTGTGCCTTTTAATGTCTTTTAAATATTTTTTACAGGGTGTCATAAGAAAGACAGTGTCAGACGACCTCGTGGAGAACATATGGGAGGCGCAGCACATGGACAAGATAGTGCCGTCGCTCCTCTACAACATGCAGGTCGGTGCTCTCTCTTTCTGACCCGCTATTGGCAGAGAGAGATAAGATGTATGCACATATTCTGAATTATGTTTCTAGTAGTTAGGATATAACATTAAATTATTTATAGTAAATTAGTTCTGTCTATTTCTAATACATATATGTGCGGTATGATAGGATCGACGAGTCCTGGTCGTGAAGCTAGCCGTAGATGGCTATACAGATTTGATTTTAGGATTTTTTCTTTCTTCTTCCTTTTTTTGTTCCTTCAAAGTGAACAATGCGCATAAGTTCTGAGAATGTAACATTAGGATCGTTATATAATCAAATTATGAAATAGGAATGTATTTATGTATAATCAATAATGTGATATTGTGTATATTAATTGAGCATTTATTTATAAGTTACATAAAATAAAAAAAATATGCCGGTTTATATTGCAACAATTAATTGATACAAGTAATTTAATACAGAGTGGAAGAGGCAGCGCTCCTTTACGGAAACAGCATATAGGGTAAAATATTTCAAACCCATATCTAAAGAAATTAATCAAGATGCCTCAACAGTTTGGACGTAGGATTTTTTTCATTTCACGATTTTTATCCATACCTGTATTTCGTATCACGCGATTATGCATAGATCCCAATAACGTAAACACATACTACTACAAAAATACTCCTAAAGGTTTAAACTTTGAACTTTATCGTCAATACCTACGACTTGATTTCGGAATGAGGCGTGTAGGGCGGTGTTCCTTTGATAGGTTTATGTGTGCGTGGGTCGTCCTTACAAATGGCGTTTTATTTTAAAACAATTTTATTATTTATTTTATTTGAAAAAATCACTTTCATTATTGGGAAAAAAAAATAGGCTTTTATGGAGTAGTTAAAACTATGGTTTCATTTAAAGTGATGCTAACAATTCCACCCTGTATAAAATATTAGAAAGTTACTTTTGATGTCCGTCTTAGATATTTTTTTATATAAAAAATCCTACTTGTATTTTAAATGTTTGAACGCTTAATTTTATATATCATTAATATAATCATTTTTTAAGACATTTCCCCTTAACAACGTCGTGTTTTGATTACAAAATCATATGTTATTTTATTCTTATAAATATTTTTATATAACAGACAGCAGAAAAATACGAAACGCTATCCTGCCTGGAATCAGAAACCCGCGACGGTGAAGAAGAACCGCCGCGCCTGGCTGAGGCGTGCTTGCGGGAACTAGTGGGGAGGGCTTCCTTTGGACATATACGTAGTGTCTTACGACCTGTGCTCACGTAAGTATTTTAGTTATAAAATTAGGCTCACTCATCACTTTTACATGTTTTCCCTCTTATATGAGGCTTTCATGCCGCAGTGGCTTTGTGTTCCGCCACTCAACACACAATATCTCGAAAATTTGGCGGTGTATGGGAGAACGAAAATTTTGAATGCGAGGTTCCTTCTATTCTTATATATGCTGGATGTATTTTAAAATATTTAATATATTAAATTTTAAAATTATTTTAATATATTAAAATATTTAACTAGTATATTTTTTATATTTATTAAATAAATTAAATGCTTTCAGTTTGTATAAAATAATCATAGGCAGTACATAATACTTGTATAATTATTTTTTTCAGACACTTTGATCGTCACGAATTATGGGTGCCGAACGATTTCGCTGTACATACTTTTAAAATCATCATGTTTTCTATTCAAGTAAGTCCTTTTTTATGTAATATTTTATATACAGCTTCACGCTTTATTTCGTGGGGCGAGGTAGGCAGTGATATTTTAATTTCTATTTTAACGTCGTTGCTCTGGGCGCGTAAATCTTTCTCGGGAAAATGTCGGCCAGCGCCGAAATAAACTTGTGTCTTCAGTTGAGGCATTCCTCGGGAATGTTCCCTCATGGGGTTAAATACGTACAATACGTTACAAATTTGAATATTATTTACACCACCTGAATACGTGGCACTGTACTTGTGCAGGCGCAGTACTCGTACAGCGTGGTGGAGGCGCTGATGCAGCACCTGGACGCGTGCGCGGGCGCGGAGGCGCGCGGGCGCGTGCGCGTGCGGGCGGCGCGCGCGCACGTGCTCAGCAACATCGTGGCCATCGCGGCCGGCGACAGCGTGGGTGCGTGCTTAACCACTATTACACTGACATACAGTTTTGTCTTTTTTTTATAAAAAAAATCTAAATAAAAGCAAATATGACATATGGCATTTTTTTCCTTTGCAGGGCCTTCTGTATTGGAAATTATAAACAATTTACTGACAAACCTACGAACATCAGTAGCGAGAGATTCTGAGGTAAATAAAGTATTTAACATATATTCTAATGTATATATTTTAATGACTTCTATTTTTATTCTAAAATATAGACCACTTTACCCCTTAATGAAATTCTATCCATAACTGTCGATGTCGTGTATGAAATATCAAATAATTAACAATTGTGCCACGATCGTTAAGATCAGTAATTGTTATTATTTTCTTTTTCATTTATCATTATTGACGTAGATTCATGTAAGATTTTTATGTCATTGTGTAAGTGCAACAATCGAATACTAATTCATTTTAAATCAAAAAAATAATATTTTGCTTTGAATTTCACAATAAACTTGGGGAAACGTGAATAATGTGACTGTGTTAGTGATTAAGTCTAGTAATTATTTTTTCCTCATCAAATACGAAAAATATACATATATCTAATATAAAAATTTCAATTCACAGAAAGAGTCTGATGAGCGTCTCTACCAAGAAGCTCTAATAAATGCTTTGGGTGAGTTCGCGGACCACTTACCGGATTTCCAAAAGATCGACATCATGATGTTCATAGTGAGCAAGATACCGGCGTCCCGCGGGAAGTCCACGAAGGCGGATGCAATGTTACAGAGTATACTGCTTAAATCATTACTTAAGGTTGGTATTTTCAGCCATTAATTATAATCAAAAGTTTTTTTTTATCATATTGGACCATTATGTTGCATAGTATTCTGCTTAAGTTATAGGTTAGGTGTAGTGCTTATGCCAAATATAGCAATATTTATAAAGATTGAACCCAATGTTAAGGTGTAAATGTGAAAAAAAAATCAATTCGGAAAACTCCTATTATTTAAGGATATTTAATGATAACATAATTATTTAATTATATACTATAGTACAGCGTCGATAATTAGAATCTCAATCAATCCGATTGCTTTCTTCGCGCATTCTAAAAGACCACTACACAAAAATTTTGTTATTTTAGGGCATCATTTATATGTAGTATTTTAGTAGCAAGACTACTTACTTCTTAGCCATACTCTTATGTCGGTGTGGTCGTGATTTGTGTGATTTGTTTGTCTTTTCTATTGGAAAAGAAAGTTTCAAGATTTCTTAATTTCTTTCTTACTTCAGCAGAGCGTGTGTAGCTGTTAATGGAACAGTCAGTGTAGGACTTTATCAAGTATGTCCATTTTGTGGACGGTGTCTTTGGACTCTTTCTTGTATTGCCAGATATTCTAAAGCAATGTAATATGTGATAAAATTTCTTAGTGTCTACTTTTGCCGGTTATAATGAAGTTACACCTTTTTAGCTCTCTTTTAAAGGTCTTAAGTTTGTCGATTTTGCAAATATTACATTTGCCTATTCAGATTGGGATGTTATTGCACATTTGAGTGGTTATCCATGCTCCATTTCACTCATTTTGTTTTTACAGGTAGTCGTACGACTACTTCTCATGGAAAGACAGCAGTGGTTTTCTGTTGCATTCTATCTCAGTTCTATTCGAGGTTATTTAAACTTCACTTCCGAACCGTTTTTCCGTTGAATTAGTATAATAGACTTATTTAAATAATAACCGTGCAGGTGGGGACAACGTACAAAACGACGGAGCTGAGCAAGGCGTTCCCGGCCGCGTTCCTGGAGGCGCTGCTGCGGCTGGCGGGCGGGCCGGGCGGCGCCGTGCTGCAGCGCATCCTGCACACGCTGCTGGACCGGCGCGGCAACGCGGCGCGCCTCGCCCTGCCCACGTCTGTATACATATGTTCCTCACGCGTTATGCTCTCCTGGTACCTGGTACCCACCTCCACCATGTTGCCTTAGTAGCTAGTGCCCTGATCGGCAAGTTTGTCTGGATTGATGACAATGAACAAAGTGAAGGAGACATAGAACCTCTTTCTACCCCGCTAAGGTTAAAACCCCGCTTCTTTCTATTTCTTATACAATTTTTTTTATGTTGTATTTTAAAATTTAATTTCAGCGTAGAATATGCAGAGCTCGGTCTTGTAGTGGAGAAGTGTTCTCGTCCAGACCTGATCTTCATCAGCAAACACGGATACGCTATATTCAGCTCGCTATATGACGGTAGGTAATATAGTCCATAGCCTGGTTACCAGAGCGAAGAAATGAAAGCTTAAAATATTTCATTCCATCCAGTGGAAATCGAACCCATAACCGTTTGTACGCTTGTGCCTCTGCCCAAAGACTGCCTCATGTTTAGGTTCATAATACAAATAATAATGTATAAAAAATTACATCACTAGATGATTATCTGCTTATGTTGCAAGTATATAATTAAAATAAATATCATGTTAGCAAAGCCTTGTAAAAAAGGATAGAGATTTATTTATATTTCCATATCTTGGATCTAGTATCGAGACAAAGTGCGGCGATGAGTTCCGCCACTTAACACGCAATACCTCCAGAATACGGAAAATGAGGAACGGAGTATCTTACCACTAGGTTCCCTCTGCCTACCCTGCTGTGTACGGGGTACAGCGTGAAGTTTATATATTAAATAATTATGTTTATTATAATTTCCAGGCCTACAACTGGAGTCTAATACATCTGAGAACATAAGCGCTATCTACACTACTTTAGCGCTGCTGTGCATAGAGCTGGCCTCTGAGGAGACTGTGTGTGACATGCTACAAGTTATACTGTCGTAAGTATTAGATTTATACCTTATACTTATAGTATATATGTTGTGATGTATTTAACTGGTTTGTGATGGATGTGGGTTCGATTCCCTTTTAGGAGATTGATTTTTTGTAATATGTATGTTTTTAAGTCTTACTTAGAGAAAGTGTGATATGTTTCATTATGTTCTTGAAATTTATAACGTATGGCGGAAAGGATAAAACTGTTCTGTATTCTGTATCCCACATGTATGCTGCTATAGCAGGGTAGATAGGGAAACCTAGGGTGAAGACGCCCCGTTCCCCACGAACCGTCCAATTTTGAAATTTTGCTTGCAGAACGACGATTTTAGTCCAAAGAAATTTAATTAAATTGGGAATCAAACCAAACACCGTTTCCACAACGGCCTCTCGGACTTAGTTACAATTTTTGCCCTTCAAATAAACACTTAAATCGCTCCTTCCACAGAATCCAACACTCTGCGATATCGAACCCGGTACTGTCAACAGCGCAGCAGTGTCAGCTGCACGCGGTGTCGGTGTCGCTGGCGGCGTTGGTGCCCCACGTGCTGCTGCTGCCGCGCCTCGCCGAGTATATCGCCCAGGTGGGTACTAGGGGAGCATGATAGGTGAAGAGGTCGTCTACATTCACTTTTTTTACTAGCATTTACATGGTGACGTAGACTGACGGAACTCAACGCTGCGTTTTATATGAGATGTTGCGAGCTTTTTAATGTAATAAATAGATATTGGAGCCTGTTTATACACTACAGTACAGTACATACACGCATATATCACCGGCGGCGCTAGTGCTACACATGCCGCTCGGTGATACGTAACACCGCGCTTTACCTTTTTACCAGAGTGAGAAAATGAAAATGTAAAATATTTAATTCTCTCGAGTAGAAATCGAGCCCACAACCTGTCGCGTTTACAGCCACGCCCTTGTACCGCCACGACTGGTCTCAGTTTACAGCCTAGGTAAGGTAGAAATTGCGTAGTGTATGTCGAAACTTAACGCTGCGCTTTGTGTGACATGATGTGTGTTATGTAATTTAACTCATATTGAGATATGTCTGCTCTTCTGACAATTCGCGGCAGGTACCTGGGTACCTAGTGTTAAGACACTTCGTTCCCATTAAGACATTTCCTGTTTCCACTTTCCGCTCAACTCAACTCGGCCCTTTGCCAAAAAGTCTTCTTCGAAATATATACTGGATAAATATATGGGCTTAAAATCCACTTCATGGATTGGTTTAATGATTGTTAAGAAAATTTAAGAGATTTATATTTATGTGGTACTTTGTTTTTTTTTTCTTAAAGGATCAACAAATTAAAGTTGGAATTTCATTCATATGAAAAAAAAATTATGGATACTGTAATTTGAACATTTTGTAATTATAGATAATAGAAGCTCGTCGCGAGGAAGCCCCACATCTGCTGCCGCCATTATTAGACGAGTATGAAGATCTGACACCAGCAAAGATGCCGAATAAGTTACCGTATTTGATGATCGATCAAGTAAATATTTTTTAATTAAATATTAAGATTAAAAAACTACGCGTATAAGTATATTATCAGAAGGTTTTTACAATTTTAAAAATTATTTTGTATATTACTTTGTATTCAATGAAATAATATAAAGGTCAGTTTTGTTTTGTTTTTTAATTACGAACACTTTTAAAGAGGTACATTTATTTATTTAAGCAAATAGCAGTTATTTATTTTTATGATTTGTTTATGTAACATATCTGTTATACTTTGCGTTAATAACTGTATAAAAAACATGTCTCAACTCATTGTCTTTTATCAACATATTGTAAGTACTGAATGTTGGCAATTAAATTCAATGACCTTCAAAAGCATAGGACTTGGATGCTAGTTTTCAATTCTTAGTCTATGAACGCTACTTTAAAAAATAGTAGTATTAAAATATATTGTAATATAATAATGACCGACCGAATAACCGACTGGTTGTGGGTTCGATCCCCACTCGAGGAGATGAAATATTTACTTAAATTTATATTTCCATTTTCTTCGCTCTGGTGTCGAGGTTAAGCGCGGCGTTGAGTTCTGCCACTCAACACGCAATGCCTCCAGAATTCGGCGGAAAGTGGGGAACGGAGTGTCTTAACACTAGGTTCCCTCTGCCTACCCTGCTGTGTGCGGGATACAGCGTGAAGTTAATTTAATTTATTTATATAATAATAATGTTTTTGTGCAGATGGCGCTGGGCGAGTGCCTGAAGGCGTGCGGCGTGGAGGCGGCGCGTCTGCAGGGCGCCTCGCCCTACAGCGCCGCCGCCGCGCTCGCGCACCGCCACAGCTGGGTCGAGGCCGGTACGTGAGCACTGTACGCG
>JAATLQ010028040.1:20123-37383 GCA_013421005.1 Heliconius erato x Heliconius himera | reverse complement strand
CTCTGCCTACCCTGCTATGTGCGGGATACAGCGTGAAGCTAATTTTAATTTATTTTAATTCAACACAGAGATAAAGAACGATCTTGAAAGAAATATCAAGTAAATACAAAGATATTTTGGTTGGTTCGTTCATATAATATATGTAACTAATTTAAAAACTGTACAGGAGTTAATATGCAATTAATACAGTTATTTTACAAAGAATATTATGAATCCTACAACCTAAATTAAATTATTCATTGACATATTAAGAACATAAAGTTACAAAAATATATACGTGTAATACATAATTAGCTTTATGTATATTTTATAAATATCAAATACCAACAATGGTCGTATTTTTTTATTTAAAACAATCAAAAATTCTTTGACGATAATGTCGTAAAAAAAATCATATTAGAAGTCATTATAGTTGTCAATCGATTGTGCTTATTAAATCAGTAATCATGTATTTTAAGCGGGCGAAGCCGTGGGCGAGCCGCTAGTTAGATATATTTATGAAATTGTTTTTGAAAATATCTTATTTAAATGAAAAAAATTATAAGTAAACGTAATCATATTAAAATATTAATTAAAAAAAACTAAACAAAACCAGCTACATTATTAATATCATCAATGTAAAAAAAATTTTAAAAGAATTAAAATTAAATGTGTTGTGCTATGTTTTTGCAAGTGCATGTGGTTTTTTACATAATACTTAAATACAATAATAAATATTATATTTTTTGTCTCTGTCTGTCTTTCTATTTCCCCGAGCTGATGTCCAGAATAACTGAACTGATTTTTATTAGACTTTCAGTGATCGATTTTACTTATTTACCCGGGAAAAATCTTTCTACACGTTTTCCTTGCGCGCGTACATAGATACTATATGAAATAACTAAAGTCCTTTCTACATTAAATATGATAAGTTTTGCGCGGAATATCAAATAAAATCCCAAAAAAACTAAAACTATAATTTATTAGGTGTATAACAACGGTATAGATAACCATCCAACCGAGATGAAATAGCCAACAATTCTTTCCTTAAATAATAAATACTTAAATAATATTATGCCGATGCCGCGCAGGGCCGCAACTTACACCACACCAAGAAATTTATGAAAATCTAACTTATCTACTAATCTACTACTCGAATAAGCAAAGAACCAAAGAAAAGTATAAATTAATTATAAACATCAAATAATTACATAAAAATTAACAGTAGTGCGAAAATGTATGAAAATTTACAAAACCGTCAAAGTCATCTGCCCGTTCGCGTCGGTCATACTATGCCGCTCGTAGGCTAGGTCATTTCGAATCAGTGACATCTCCTTAAATATTTATTAGAATGTTATATAGTAAACTATAATTTCAATCTAGATGAAATGCTAAAAGTGACTATTATATTCATTTTCATAAGGATCAATATCAAATTATAGAAAATACATACAAAAAAAACCCGATAAATATAAAGTAAATTAATTAAAATGGTTACTTTTGCTCAACCTTTAGAGATAAACATATACCATCGCGGACTTTTTTAAACATTATTTAAAGAACAATGTTAATGTTAAACATTGTTTTTATGTATCTTATAAGGTTGAGTCAGCGCACGCCATATATGCGTTAAGCAAGCTCATTTTGGGTGACGTTTTCTTATAACAACAAACAAACTTTGGAAATCGTTGCTTAGCAACGGTCGGTTGTTATTAAGATGGCAGAATAAATTGCCTCTCAAACTAAAAAATATTTGAATATATTAGTATATATCGACAATATTATAAATATGAGAAAAAAAAGTAACCTATGTTCATCCGAAGACCCTCAAGTATCTCTATATGAGTATTTTATCGCAATTGAATTAGCGGTTTGGCCCTGATTGCGTAAAAGACAGACAGACAGACAGAGTTACTTACATTAACAATGTTAATAGTAAACATAGGGTCAATGAACTCTAACAGTCGTATAAATCGTAATCATATTATAAATTATACTATTTATTATATTTATATTTTCTTTTATAGTAACATGTTAATATTTACTAATATTCATAAACATTACACTTATAAGTAAATATAAGTCACCAAACCTATTTAACTCTCATTTCACAATTCCCATACACGCATCTAACAAAGATGGCGGCAGGCATTCTGCGTACATTAATATAATTGTAATTTCACATACCTCATAAAACATCTTCATGTATTTATTTCCATTTACTAAATACATAATAGTTATCTCTGGATGTTAATGACATTATATGCATTAACATCAATCACTCTTCTTTGTTTTTTTAATAATAATCTATTAAACACTTACCGACGAAGTATTCCAAAACAAACAATCGTAAATATTGAAAGCACTTATAACTTATCTTAGTAGCTTCGAATACTTATATCATAATTCAAAACATAATTTCACATGCTTTTAATATTAATTAATTATAAATTAAAACTTCTCTAAACATTTTTAACATCCATCCTTCCTTAGACGCGCCCGCCATCTCTCCTCTCTTTCTTTCCTTTTCCCTTTTCTTGACATTGACGTTGACAGTAGCTTATTCAGCCAACACATTTTACAATAATTAAAATATTAATTATGTTATTATTTATTTTAAATTATAATACACAATTATTAAATATTAAATTATTTTTAATAAATATACATATTTTATATCAGCGTGTTTTACCTACTATATATTACATCACTTTAATATTACTTGTGAACGGAACGCATAATTAAAGGACTGAACTAAACTATTATTTATAAGATTGTATTTGTCTTAAGCTATAAATTAAATAATATTATAAATTATATTTATAATATTTTTTTTATATATTTTTTTTATTAATTATATTATTTACCTAGACATTTTAGTTCTGGTATGGATCATTACAAGTTCAGGCACTCAACGCACAATGCCTCGCACTTATTTTGTATGAAATAATTACGAATATAAG
Organism: Heliconius erato x Heliconius himera; assembly: GCA_013421005.1. Taxonomy (NCBI): domain Eukaryota; kingdom Metazoa; phylum Arthropoda; class Insecta; order Lepidoptera; family Nymphalidae; genus Heliconius; species Heliconius erato x Heliconius himera. The sequence continues at coordinate 34,441 of JAATLQ010028040.1, read as the reverse complement.
TTTATAACAATTTTTTCTATGAAATAGCAAAAAAGCTATGAAATTTTCTCGGAGAAATCCTTAAGTTATTTTTTTTTGTAAATTCACGTCCTCTAGGATATTTTTATATTCGTCACATTTAGAATGTTAGTGTGTAAATTTTTATGTGAATTAGATTTAACAAAATTAAATTGTAACCTAACACCTTTGTATTATATTTCTTATTACTAACCCTCTGTGTTATGTATATAATTTATATATTAATTTTATTTTTTTTTATAGGTGAAGGCAACTTTTAACTGGTTTTTTTTTTTAACATGTATTCTCCTATTGCGTAACATTATTTCTTTTTTACCGTACAACCTCCTTCGTGTTTTCTCCACACAATGTGACATTGGCGAAGTGATATATGCTCTACTGGCACGCTCGAAACGACATAATCAAAGAACCATACCATAGAATGTTAGTGTAAGAAGGGAAAATAATTAAAATATTAAATACATATATATAATTAATATCTATTCTTAATGAATTAATCTTATTTACCTGTCTCTGAGTGCCTTGCATTTCCCCGGGCACGTTTTGCGTGCTCAAAACTAGGTGTCTGGCCATTAGCACGTAGAATAGAGCTATAACACCGAGTGGCAGTGAATAGTATACCAGGAATCTCATCAACACCATCGTGCGGGCGTAGGACTCGCCCCATTCTTGAGGGTAGGGGTAGCATACGAGAAACTGTGGAAAAAAAAATTTTGGTCAGTATTTTTATTACGGCAATTCTGTTTATTAAATAAATAATCATGAAGTTCAAGCGGGCGAAGCCGCGGGCAGGCACTTAGTACTTATAATGAAATTGTAACTGGTCGGTGTCTATGTATGGAAGATGTATCAGAAAAACGATTACTAGAAGCACTAACTAAAATAACTAAAATATTAGTGCAATAGAACAAAAACAATGATTTTTAAAATTTTAGTCTGCTTGTATCTTTGACTGTACGTTTCTTCACGCTAATCTCAGAAACGGCTAAACTGATTTGAATGTAACTTTCACGATTGAGTTTTCACAAACTTCGCTTAACATTTAGTGTTTGTTCTATTACAAACGACTCATAAATAAAGAAGTTATATCAATTTAAATGATGATGTTCGACAAAATTGCGTCTACCATAAATATTTAGTTTATACAATTGTTTTGTTTGATTTATTTGTAAAATTATTATTTGTATCATGATTTCATAATTCTAGATCAACCGGTTCGTTGATCATATATATATATATATATATATATATATATATATATATATATATATATATATATATATATATATTAAATAAATGTAGACATTAAAAAATACAATATAAAAATATAAATAATAAGAGTTCCTCCTTTCCTAAGAGGTACAAAACTTTAAAAATGAGATTGTATAATGATAAAAAATCTCCATCCTCCATTCTCCAATGTAAGTTGACCACATGTCTATAGAACCAATCAGATTAAGGAAGTTTTAAAAGATTATATTATTCTTAAAGAGTCTTTTATTTTTATAATGTTTTGTTTGTCATAAATTATAAATACATACACATACAAAATTGAAGGGTCTGTGATCTAAACTAACCGTGTTTTTACAAGTAAAAAACAGTTTTTAAATTTTTGTCTGTCTGTCTGTCGTTTTGTTTGTTCAGACCATCTGAACTGATTGTTATGAAATTAGCATTGAAAGTTAGAAGAGATTTTGGAGCAACATATATTTTTTATCCGAAAATTCTTGCAGGGTCGAAATTTACATTTTCCAAATTTATATTTTAACACTATCGCTTATCTAAATAAAAGTGAAATAACTACACATTTTATTTCAATATTAATAAATTTTCAAAACACTTTCACACACGATTAACCTAGTGCATTGCATTATAGATAACTACACTAAAATAATAATATTTTTTCTTAAATACACTGAATTATACAAATATTTCGTGAAGTTCAAGTGGGAGAAGTCGCGCGTGAGCCGCTAGTACGAAATATAATGATGTACTGTTACTTTTAATTTTGATACTTTTTAAAATTATTTTGCGTTTACCTATTATTTTTTTGTCCATTATAAATGGTTAGGTATTTTCTGTAATATTAAGAATTTTATTTCCCTTACGTCTGCTTATTATTCTTTTTTGGTTAATTTTTATTATTAAGGTTTATATTTTCTTATTAATTGTATCAAAAGTTGAAAAATAATTGTATAAATATATTAAATAAACATTTGTATAGTTCAAACAGGCGAAACCGCGCGGGTCTGTTAGTAGAAAAAAAAATATCGAATTAAAATTTACAAATTAATCAAAATATTTATTTAATGAAATAAGAAAATCACATGCCACTTAAAGACAGCGTTTATCGGAGAAATTATTCAATTACAGCTAAATTTATTTATCGAATATGAAAGGTTTAATCAACTAGAAATTAAGTTTGACGGCGTTCGTCGCTACTGAGTAAAAAATACTACAGAGGTAATAAAAATATACATTTCTTTTTTCTCCATAATTTAGAGACTTGACGCTTCAGGTACCTTTCTGCAAAGAAACAAGAGACACGCTTCCAACGTTGCTGATAGTTGGCGCCATTCCCCTAAGACTCAATGGACTTTTTACATTTACATCGCGAGTTTTTAATATATACATATTTTGTTTAGCCACTTCAATACCATGCATTTCCTAATCTGTAATGGTACTATAGAAGAAATTTTGCAATAAGAAGATAGTACAAATGAAATAGCATCAGAAACTGAGGATCATGAGAAACACTGTAACCATGACAGCGGTATTGAGCACAGCGGAGAAGTGCTAAAATAACGAGAGAAATTGTGAAAAACTATTGGAAAAAAAATATACATTTTTCAAAGCTAGGGGTTTTTATGTGTACGTTATTGTCGAAGGTAAAAAAAAACATCCGGTGCTTCGATTGGCCCAAGAAAGGATGTTAGTTAACACAAAAATAATGAAGATAACATGCCAAGTTTCAAGGTCCCTACCAAATCCATACATGTACCAATGTGAGGACTGTAACTAAAGAAAATATCGAAAAACAAAGAGCCTGTTAAATATATTTTAAGAAAATATATCGAAAACATACAACACCTATTTGTAGCAGTTGTTGTCAAAATCCTATTTTTGAAAACTTTCATCTGGTGCAGTTGAGGTCTTTTCGGCTTTGTGTGATTTAAAGGTAAAGTAGCGCATGACGTGAAGTTTATATGAGGACGATTTTGACCTTAAGCCGCAGTGAAATTTCAGTAAAGTGTAATGTCACGTTAACACGTGGAAGGCTGTCAGTGGGGAGTACGCCTGTATGAGCAGTATATTGACGTAATTTTTTATTTGTGAACGATTGAAATAAAACACTACATGGTAAAGGAGAGGTTTGTAAAAATACAATAGTGGAAACTGCATATAAATCGGTTTAGCCTTTTATAAAATTAACGTGAACAAACGCACAGACAAACAAATAAACAGACAAGCAGACAAAAATTTTAAAAAGTCATTGTTTTAGGTTCTATTACATTAATAAATCCATTTACTTTTATATATTTAGATTTTATTATAAGTATAAATATAGATTCATAAATCTACCTAAAAGGTAATGGCCCTCAAATAAATCGATAGCCTAAAACAAATACTAGTCGCAAACTGGCAAAACATTATAATATTATATTATGTAGTTTAATTACACAACATAGTTGGGTTCCAAGTTTAAATGTAATTAACCATCAGCCGGCGAAACTATTTGATCTTGTGCAGGTACGTGAATATCAGTCCTTACAAATGCTTCCAAGTGTCCAAATTGGCGTCCCTTTAAAATTGAGTTTGTAATTAAATTCACTTCAAAGTCTATTTGGAATACATTCAAAATATAATATTTGTTTACAAACAGCTATTCAGAAATATGTAGGTCAGTTGAAGGTGTTTTTGTTGAAAATTTTTAATTCTCATCTAAAAGTTTAAAGTATATGAAAAAAGTTTTTTGAATATTCGTACATATCTATACATTTTTTTTCTTCAGATTTACGTTGTATTTCGAATGATGTTACATCCGAGATACAGCAGGTAGGCAGACAAAGCCTAGTGTTATGACACTTCGCTTCCCACTTTCCGCCGAATTTTGGAGGTATTGGGTGTCGAGTAGCCAGTATGAGGAAATTAAAATATTAAATATTTCATTTCCTCGAGTAGGATTCCAACCCACAACCTGTTTCGTTTATAGTCACACTGTAAACGCGGCGTTTGTGCCTACGACTACTACGATTGGCCTCATTTATTTATGATTTTTAGGTTCCCTCTGCCTACCATGCTGTGGGCGGGATACAGCGTGAAGCTGATTTTATTTTTAAAATTATTTTATGATCTTCCAAAAAGCTCGTTCTGTTGTTAAGTAGTTTTATGTCAACACGTTATTATTTAAGATAAAAATGGGAGATGCGAGTTAACTTAATTATTTTATAAAATAAATACGTATATGATATTTTTTTTAAATTCAAGCTATCTATCCCACATATAGTGTGGTAGGTAGAGAGAACACGTGAACCTTTTATTATGGCTCTCCGCTCTCTACTTTCCGCAGAATTTCGGAGGTTTATATATTAATGGTTGAACGAAAACGACGAAATGAAAATATTAAAAATTTCGTTCACCCAAGTGGAAATAGAACCCACAATACCCCTGCACCACCACGGCTTCCTTAAATAACATTATTCAAAGATTAAACATAAAGTAAAAATAGTTTGATGAAAATTCACTTTTCATTATCGAAGTTAAGTGTGTGAGTGACTAAAACAAATTTACTTTTGACTCCAAAGCGATGGCTGATTTCCCTCAGGACTACTAGATATTTAGATTTCGCTTAAGTTTTAAAAGATAAATAAAAACTTTATTTTTTTTATTCTATTCAATAAATTTGGCAACTTGTTGACATCTGTCTATTGGGTATTTTATACAATTGACGCTTAATGACATTAGATGGTGATTTGATAATTTAGTGGCAAATATATTTTATCTTAAATGTAAAATCACGTTTTTTAATCACAATACACAATAATAACATGTGAAATATTTCAGTGACTTGTATTCAGAAGGCATTCTGATTGCTTCACGCTGTATCCCGTACCTAACAGAGGATAAGCGGAAGGGATCTGGGTGTGAAAACGGAAGCTGAAAAATAAAAACGGAATTTCTTAACCTCGTATTAAGACACTCCGTTTATATTTTGACATCTGCTCCCTATTCTTCGCCAAATCATCAAAGCATCTCGTGATGCGTGGCAAAACTAGACGTTGCGCTTTGCTTCGTAGAAAATGAACATGGGTATCGCAAGTGGAAATCGAACAACAACCTTCGCGTTTACAGTGACACGCTTGTGCCTCTGCCCCAAGATGGCCTCATTTGGTCACCACTTTATTGCGGCTCCTGTTATTTAATCAGCTTCACTCTGTATCCCGCACACAGCAGGGTAGACAGAGGGAACCTAGTGTTAAGACACTCCATTCCCCATTTTCTGCCGAATTCTGGAGGCATTGCGTGTTGAGTTGCAGAACTCAACGCCGCTCTTTACCTCGACACCAGAGCGAAGAAATGGAAATATAAATTTAAATAAATATTTCATCTCCTCGAGTGGTGATCGAACCCACAACCAGTCGGTTTTACGACTGGCCTCCTGTTATTTAAAAAAATCCAAATACGTATTGCCTTTTATTTTGGCAATTATATTTTAAGTGTTATGTTATTATACAAATCATAAATAATACGAATAATTTCGTTCCCTATAATACGAATGTATTATATAACGGAATTTTCCAATCAACTTAACATTTAATTGTATAAAACGTTGTTTTAATACTTCAGTGAGGTAGATGTATGAATCTATCAAATATATATATATATTTTTCTTTTTAGGGTTCCATAACTCAAAAGGTAAAAACGAATAACGGACCCTTATAGGACTCACTTTGTCGTCTGTCTGTCAAGACGAATCAAAATCTATAAGGTACTTCGCTTATTATGAAATTTGCCAAGAAATCAAAACTTGCCGTACAAATAAAGGATAAAATTTAAAAGGAGAATATTTATAGATATTTCATAGAAAAATAATTGCAAATGTAAATTTGTCAACTTTTGTGTACTTCCCGTTAGCGAAATCGAATCCTGAAATTGAATGACCTTAAAGCCTTTTTTATTGAGAGATCAATAAAAAAGGCTTTAAGATCGTTATGTTACTAATGTGGATACTTTAGTTGTTCAAAATATATAATAATTTTCTTAATTCACATATCAATTTATGCCTGGCCTCGAAATACCAGTTGTGGCGCAAGAGTACAAGCGTGTGAATGTAAAGGCGACAAATTGTGTTGTCGATTCTCATTCGAGGAAATGAAATATATAATATTTTCATTTCCTCTCTCTGGTAATGAGGCAAAGCGAAGCGTTGAGTTCCGTCACTAAACAGGCAATGGCTCCAGAACCCGGCGGAAAAGTGGAGAATGAAAGTCTCTAAGTTGAAGTTCAAAGTGATTTAACAGTAGGTTCCCAGATTCCATCTACCCCGTTACGAGCAGGATACAGCATAAACCTAAAAACAATATAAATTATACTTTTACTATACATATTAATTGGAATTTATTAATCTATTCTTTCTACTTATCTTTTAATCACATACAATACAATGCTTTTAAATAAACAATAAGAGAAGAAATACGGTACTTGATAGATATATTTTACCGAACCTTTTAATCTTTGGTAAGTTTTCTTTTTATTGAAACCACGAGGAGGGACAAGATAAATAACTCTCGGGGGGAAAACACTTGATTTGAAACCAGACCTCTATAAGAAAGTTTAAAATTATCTTCCGTAGGGAAATTTGTCATGGGACGCGTTGTGATATATTCGTATAGTTCTTTTAGCTTCACGCTGTATCTCACCCATTGCTTAGTATCTGTATGTAGATGAACGTAGTGGTTAAATATTCTTATTTATTTATAATATAAAATATATCTTTGGACCAATTGGGATGCATAGTTGTAACTGGTTCCACGAATACCTTTAAAAATATTATTTAATGAATAATGCTTTGATTCGTGAGGTGTTTAGTGATCAGAATCTTTTATCGTTGTAATCGTGAGAAGCCCAACATTTTTCAAATGAATGCCCAACATCTTTCATATTAGAAGGTAACAGTGTTAAAAAGTTATGCCTTTTAAAAAATGCCATCAGAAGGTATCGTTCTAATAAGATATTTGCCATCACAAGTTTATTTTAATAACTGAAACGATAAAATTACTTTATCATAACTCAAAGAGCGTGTCCTATCTTCCTCTCCACTATAACTGTTAAGTATCGTTACTTATAATAAAAGAAAGAAAGCCATAATTTTAAATCTGAAATCGATATGACAGAATTATTATTAATTTTCGATGTAACAGTTCGCCCCTACATCGTGAATTCCTACAAGACTGTGGTCTTTGTTAAACCTCCGGGACGTTTATGTGTGATCTTTCTGAAGGTACTTGTGAGTAACAAGTGTTTACATTAAGATAGTATTAGAATAGTGATTGATTTGTGAGATTGATACATCGTTGGAACGAGAGCACTACCACAAACCGGTCAATATGTTAGTTAATTATACGGCAATCACACGCAGCCGCCTCTCATGTGTTTTCTACATTTGTTCGATAGTAGTGTACTAGGACCATAGGCGGACACTACTACATACACTAGAGTTGGGACATAAAATAGCATCACACACCTCTAATCATATGTAAAGTCGTAGAAAATAGTAGTATACATTTTATGAACGACCAACGCCATACACGCATAGTCCATGCATCACGAACGCACCGCAAGACGGCCTTCCGTCAGCACTCACCTACCATATAAAATGACGGCTGCGACACTCGGGACGCCCATACATAAACTACTCTGGATCAATATGATATTAAAAATATATTGATTATATTATTCATAATTAACTTTGCTTCTATATGTATTGCCATGCATATTATTATTATTTTTTTTTATTTTAATACAACATACCAAAGGTGCATAGACATAGTTCCACAATGTCGTCCTATGTTTATTTAGAATGGATTATTTTTTTTAATATAAGCACTTTTAGGATGGGAACTAAATTGACATTAAACGGGTTTAATTAGATCATTTCGATTGAGTCACGATAGCGTTGACTATTTCATCTTATTATTTTATTTTTTTACAAATAGAAGAAATATATCCAAACATTTTATCCTTTAGCGTACTGGAAGACAGATACACATGCATCATCATCACAGCCTCTTTTTACGCCCGCCATAGTTGGCCATAGGCCCCTCAAGCACCTCCACCACGATCGATACACGTCTCACGACCTTGACCAGATGGAACGTCGGTCTACTTGCTGGGGACCTATTTATATGTACAGACATATTTAGCTTTACAAAGCTACACATTTCCTTACTATGTTTCGTAACGCGCACATTTGACAGTACAATATGAAGAGCCAACCGCTGTCATCTCCGCTGCAGCTTGTTCACATTACGTACGGATTTCAGTGAAATTTAGTATAACTATAATATGATGTGATAATTCTATTCCAAATAATAGAATTGATTATTTTTAACGTATTTAAAGTATTATTTCACACTTAGGAAAGAAAAATACTTTTTTAGAAAACGAAAAAATTGAACGTAGCGGGATTTGAACCCGTACGTAAATAGAATTGAGTAGGTAACTAACACAATCTATAGAATTGATTTAAAATAAAAATAAATTTAAATATTTTGTATTGATACATTTATTTATTTATTGTAAAATAATAATATAATAAAATATTTTAATAATTTATATGGTGTACATTAAATGTCTGTCTGCTTATCCGTTTTACTATGCACATTTTTTGAACTACTGGAGATATTCCCGGATTGATTATATTTATAATATTGACTTTTCGTGGTAAAACAAAGCGCAGGGTTCAGTTCCGCTACTCCAAACAAATTGAGTAATATGAAAATAGTCATAAAGACTACACAAAGACATCGCGGCCAGCCTTTACTAAAACATACACTTTTTACGTTCTTATGTATCAGAGTTATGATTCGAATAATTTCTGATATTCCGTCGTCACAAATGGTATGACATTCGTAAATTTTGTTAGTATAATTTTGAAACGACATCCCTCGCTTCACAGCTTGTCTTATACGAGAAATTGGGATATTTAATTACAGTTTCTATTATTTTTTTCTTTCTTAATTTCCTACTATATCCCGCATACATCATAGCAGACAGAGGATATGAAGATAATTAATTTTCCCGGTGGGAATCGAACTCATAAACATAGTGCTTACAGTCACACATTGTGAAACATTGTAAAAATAAAAACAAACTATAATTTTATTGATATTGTCTATGTAAATAATATATGGATAAGTCCAGTCTTGTATAATTAATAAAAATATTGTGAAATCTATATAAAAAATATAATTGAAGGATTTTCCGACAATTAATGCTCAATTGTAATAAAAAAAATATGAAAAGATTTATTGTTATGGTTATTTTAACGCATTTTTCTTATCTTTTTACGAGAAAGGCAGAATATTAGAACACTTGACTTCTTCAATACATTTCTTTAATATTTATAATCACAAGCTGAACTTTTAAACTGCCTTACCTGTTTTGTAGGATTGACGACAAAAGCTCGAAGATACGACCCGATATAGGCTGGTGTGGCGAGAGCGGCCGCCAGTATCCATATCCCAATTGCAGTAGCTACAGTAAGTCGGGTAGCCCGCTTACTGCCTCCTAGTACAAAAAATAATATTTAATAACAACTATAATAGTTCAAAACTCAATTAAGTGGTCTTTTAAATATATTTAAAATAAAATAATATCAATTATATTATAGTCCCTATATTAAATAAGAGAAGATTTCGTATGTTCATCTTAGAGAACTTTGCAAAGAAACACCGATCGACCATCGTAAGTGGAACTGGATTGGCCATACCATCTTTATTTAATGCTGCTAGCGCTGTTGGCTTTTGCAGAGATACCGGGTAGGTAGGTCGTGAGAGGAACCTCTGTCCTTGAGAAAGTGCATGCACAACGTGGCTGTTTGTGAGGATGTGGTCAGCAGCAATGACGTATTCGCGGGACTCGAACCTCGCTTGCGGCCGTCGATCGGGCAGGGAAACAATACTCTCTGTCGTGGTTCTGAATTTATACAGAGGCAAGCGATGAATTGAAATCCACAATATAACCACGATCCGTCAGAAGATTGATAAGATATAAAGCCCAAACTTGGTAATATAAGAATATAAGACAAATAAGTCAATACAAATCTTATATTTCAAAAATATACGCGTAAATAATTTTTTTTTAAACTAAATTTTATGTACTAAAACTTCTAAGTTATTTACAGATCCACGTCCTTGAACAATTTTCCTGAAATCAACTTTTCAAATTTAATTTGAAAGTGCTTTGACACTATCAAATTTAATTATGTATATAGGATTAGGATTTATATTCGATTTATATATAGGATTATATATAGGATTATTTATATATAGGATTTATATATAAGATTAGGATTTATATTGCCCTTAGGATTTATATTCGAGTAAACCTTTTTAGGCTTGATTGTTTAATTGTTAGTTATTAGGAATCTTATATTAAGTATTGTTATTTTCCATTATTACATAGAAGCCTCCTTCTGCTAGATGTTGAAAAAAAATCGAATCAAATATTCGATTTTTTTTAGGGAATTTTAATTAAAATCACATTTTTTTATTTCGAGTATATGGACATGAAATGAAATTTAATAATAGTTAGTTAGTAAAACACACATTCCTAGTAATTCGATATTTTAGTAAGCCTGTTGCAGCATTAGCTTGACAACGACTTTAAAATTATAAAATTATGTAGGTAGTATTAAAAAAAAGTGTTCACCTTCTATATACTGATATTTAACTTAAGAAAAGTCAAATACATACACAGTCTAAGATATAGTAATTTTAATAAATGAAACTTTTTTCTCATTTCCAGATACGTCTAAATCTAAATAGCGGTGTTAGTGGACGAGCAGAATGATAATGCGTTACACGTGTGGGGAATACTAAATTTAGATTGTTTTAAATATTTTGTACTATTCCACTGTATTCCACATGGCAAGGCAGACAAAGAAAAATAGAGTTAAAACACTCCGTTGTCTACTTTCCGCCCATATTTCGAGACATTTCCAAAGGGCGACAAAATATTTTTATAAATTAAAATATTAGCTTTTTATTTTGCTAGAAAGTTGACCATTGTTACATAGAAGGAGCAATTTCAATATGTAAAATATTTTTACATTTCGAGTATAGTGAAATATATAAAATTTTATGAAAATAGCTTTGAATTAATAACCTAAGTGTACTCGATTTTACAGTAGTCAATTCCAATTTATTTTTTTTCTTTTTAGCATCACCTGTATGTATCCCATACATAGCAGAGTAGGCAGAAAGTAAAAACTTCTTATATCTATATATTCTTAATAGTCTATATATGTCTATATAGACATATATAAACTATTAAGAATATAAAATTAAACAATATTTTATATTAAAAATGTTGAATTTTTTTTATGGACAAAACCAGGCAAAGGAGCGTAAGGGCCACTTGATGGTAAGTGATCACCGCCGCCCACGACCCCATGTAACACCAGATGAGTAACAGGTGCGTTGCAGGCCTTTGAAGTGGAGGTAGACGCGCTTTTTGAAGGTACCCAAGCCGTATCGACTTATTTTTAACATTTTTTACATTTTTAAAGTGTTATTGCACAATTAAGAAAGATAAATACTTATTAAGAAAACGTATAAAAATTTAAACGTAGCGGGACTCGTACCCTCTTCTCCTTGAAACCGACCAGGGCTCTGACCACTAAGCCATACATTCATTAAATAAGTATTTTTCTTTCGTATCGACTTGAAAACACTGCCACATTCCACAGTTGCGTACTCTACGATACAATTTTATCTTCACAAATCACCGACACATTTCAATTATATGAAATTTAATGAATACCTTAGAGTTACGATCAATCTCAATACTGAATCCAATATGTCCACTGTTCAATAATAGACACTGGAAGTAAATAATCGATAATGCAAATCAAGAGATAACATGGAACTGGGAACAAAATTACCAAATGTTGCTTTAGATGTAAACGTAACTACAGCTAGATTCTAACTAGATTGCAGTATAAATTACAATAACTACTGAAAATATGATGTGGATGAAAATTGGATGATTTAATAATATTTTGGTTTGTATTCGAGATTATTCAAAAAGCGACTAAAAATGCTCTTTCTTTGATATAACGCAAATGTTATAAAATTTTAATTTAGTACAATTGAGTTTAATTCTATTAAGCTGAAGCGTGGAAAGGTGAAAATGACGTTACCGTGAGTAACTACTGTTATTGTGTTTCTATAATATTAAACATTTTAAATAAATAAATCACGCTATGTCCCACAACAGGGTAGGCAGAGGGAACCTAGTGTTAAGACACTCCGTTCCCCAGTTTCTGCCGAATTCTGGAAGCATTGTAGCAGAACTCAACGTCGTAATATTTTTTTCTAACTATTTATTTTTGTCGAATTGTTAATAACAATATTAACAATATAATAATTGTAGCTGTTGTAGCCATTCTATATTGGTTGTTGTGATCATTTATTTCTTATTATCGTTATATATATTAAAAAAATACAATTTAAGAAAAAAATAAGGAAAGTAAATCATTACACCATATATATTTCTCACAATAAATATTAAGACTAAAGAGGGTAAAAAATGTACGACAAAAATAGAAAAAAACCGGACACGTGCAAGTCGGGCTCGCCCACCGAGGGTTCCGTATAATTACTGTGTCATAAAAAATGAATAAAATATTTATTGGAATATGCACACCAAGCTCTTTCATCGGCCTACCTCACGTAAACTAGAGCCGTTAATATCAAATTTTACCCCTTTTTTTAAGGCTATTATTTTTTAGGATTTAACTACAAATATATATTTTCTCCTAAATTAGTACTACCTGTAAATGCTAGCTGTCAAATTTTGTAATTCTAGGTCAACCGAAAGTACCTTATTTATTTTGATTCCTCAATAGTGTCGAAATACGCGTGTTTTGCAATATAAACGCCTTATACCTTTTATTTAAGTGTAAATGATTTTTTTTTCAGGAAATCAAGGAACCGTAGACTTGAGTCGAGATGAAATTCAAATCATTGAATTTCAATTCGATATCTCCAAGTGTTCCTGAGATAATAGACAAACAGAGAGGCCGACAGACAGATAGGCGTTCGCCGACGGACACACAAACAGACAGACGGACGGATAACAAAGTGATCTTATAAAGTTTCCTTTATTTCTTAAGAGCTACGGACCTCTATTAGCCATATTCTTATCAATTCAGTAAAATCAAAATATACTCGTACATACTTACATACATACATAAAGAGATTATATATGTATTTACAATGTAAAAAAAAACTAAAAAACTACTCAGTTTATACTAGCATGGCAGTGAATGTAAGTCGAGTGTCTGAGCCCAGAGATTACAAGCGTGAATGAAGAACTAAGCCACCGGAGCGCGGTTTCAGATAATACAAGTACAAGAAAGTAAAAGAAAAAGAAATGTTTCAGAAATTTCAAGTTGTCGTACTTGTTTGTGTATTAGTGTGTCTTCAAGACTATTTTAGGTCAAAAATATTCTCTTTAAGTTTTTTTTAAGCTATATTTTATATATTTGTATGATAAAAGACCGTCGTGGTGCAATGGCACAGACGTATAACTATAAAGGCAACAGTTATGAGTTCGATTCCCACTAGGGTAAGTGAGTTATTATCTATATATATAAAAGGACTTGTGCTGACTGACTGAGGTAAGACGCACGCAGAGCCGTAACCGCTGATGGTAGAAGCGTGAAATTTGGGCAGATGTTTATTTTCATATTCTGGACATCCACTAAGAAGGGAATTTGAAAAATTTTAACCCTAAAGGGATGAAATAGGGGTTGAAAGTTTGTATGTAAAAAATTTTTAATCTGTACCGATTTTTATAAAATTTGAAATTCAGACTCTTAAAAAGATTTCATTGAACACGTGTTTCATGGTTTTTAAGAATTCACCCTCTAAGGGTTCAAATAAGGGGTTGAAAGTTTATATGGAAAAAAATTTAAATTGCCACCGATTTTTATAAAAATTTAAATTCAGACTGTTAAAAATATTTTATTGAACACCTGTTTCGTGGTTTTTTTAGAATTCACTCCTAATAAG